>BQNB010046041.1:0-43941 GCA_026074375.1 Tanacetum coccineum | reverse complement strand
CGGCATCATTTTCCAAGACGATAAGAATATGCATCGGATCATAACTCACACTTGTGTAAATAATGTCATATTAAGTCTACTTGTCTAATAGTTGTGTTCCATTATTTGGCAAATATATGCATAAAATACACAATGAAGTAGGATTGGCGACTTGAATGTTTCATCTGAAATATTCAAGTAATTTACCTTGCAATGCAATTGGTAAAGTCATTCTCTTCAAAAATCCAAACATGAGCAAATGCATAACATATGTAACTTTGCTCAAACAATTCAAAAACACAACTCGAAACTCAAACTATCTTCTCATCAAAACTCTCTCTTACTTTACCAAATAAGCATAATATCTCTTCTTCACCAAATGAGAACCCTTTAACCATCTAAGGTTAAGATTAGGAAAAATTGATCATATTCCACAAACCATTATCGTGCTTTCTTTCAATAAGTGATCATAAGAGGATTTCAAATATGAATATGATTATTATTCAAACGATAATCAATCTCATCATTCAATCTAATTACAAAATTAGAATATGAACATGAAATCGAGACTAGGATTTATCTAAATCATGGAAATATCAATCAAATGACCATATATATCTTTTCGTGTCTACATGTTTAACCATCCTCTAATATTACATGAAATCACCAAGTCGATTGAAAGACAACAAGATTAGTCATCGAATTGCAATTCACAGTTGCAATGAAGATGTTTCATTGAGTCTAAAGTGTTCAAATGTTGTGTTATTAGCTATGGTCAAATTATACATGCTAAACTTAACACACTCTAAGTAGGATTGACGACTTATGAATTTCCATCTAGAAACTCATAAGTACACCAACTTGATAAGCAAGTCTTGGATGTCATTTCTGAAATCTCAAACCAAGAACCCTTATAACTTATATAAGCTTCTCCTAATAACCTAATTTCAACACCATCTCCCAAAATAGTGGGAAAATGATCCTTGCCTAAATTTGGCATCTTCACGGATCGATGAATCCTTCGTCTTAGATTAATCTTTAGTTTAGGAAAATTCGCCCTATGGCATTAGATTTAAAACATCTTCCTCTTGTGAATTTCTTGCTTAAAAATTCCAACATACATGTAACTAACCTCTAGTAAATCATCGTTATCTATACAAAGAAACATTCACAAGATCTATTGAGGTAAACAACCTTAACTGGATTT
Organism: Tanacetum coccineum; assembly: GCA_026074375.1. Taxonomy (NCBI): domain Eukaryota; kingdom Viridiplantae; phylum Streptophyta; class Magnoliopsida; order Asterales; family Asteraceae; genus Tanacetum; species Tanacetum coccineum. The sequence continues at coordinate 42,755 of BQNB010046041.1, read as the reverse complement.
CTTTCATAAAAGACATGCAAATGTGCATTCTTTGAACACTCTCATTATAGAGCATTACACCATTGTCACTCTTAAGCATATTCCTATGTTCTAGATGACTCATACTCTCTTATATCAACAATAACTTGTTTGCTCTATCATTTAACCTTAGAATTCCTCACATTTTAATTAGGATTATGCTAACCAGAATTAAAGCATGTTAGTTGAGTCATGTTAGGCCCTCTATAAAAAGATAATACAAATTTTATCTTTACTACACTTCATTAGGCAAATATAGGAATTATATTTTGTCTAACCTGAGAATGACTACTAGAGAATCTATTACACTAAAAATTCAATTTGACCTAACGGTTAAATTGCTTCCAAGAGTGAAGTTGGGTTCGTGGTATAACGATAGACTTTGTACCACTAGTGATATTCTCATATTCATTCTCTAATTTGATTAAATGGCTCTTCCTAAATATTCCTAATGATAGTCTACATCGATAGACTTTGTATCTCATTAGGAGTGCACACTAAGCAAGTAGAAATTAGATTTCTCCTTAGTCAATCTAGACAACATGCACCTCACATATGTGCTTTGAAGCATCAAGATGATAACTTGCTCTCGTCTGATGCAATTATATGACTTCATGATTATTTTGATGCTCAACGATTAATTGCATATCTATTAAATGCATGTCTATTATAAAGGCGTTTGTCTTTTTCTAGCAATTTAGATAAAATATCTCTTAGTTTATCTAAATGACACATGCTCCTAAATGCTAAATGCTAACATGTTTTACATGATGATTACATTTAAAATTATCATGTTTTGTTTGCGTCATCTTACATGACTTACATGTTAATTGTGCACCTACACTATGTTAGGTTGATGTATGATAAATAAGGTTTAGATGTCATACAGTCTTACACATTAATCTTGTTGATTATTGTGTTGATGCATGCTTAGATAAACTTGCATGCTTATATCTATATGTCTTATACATCTATGTATATATTTTCTCACACTAGAATATCTTTCTTCGCGTCTGGGTCACTAATCTAAATTTTTTCAAAGAGGTCATAAATGTCATAAATCTTCTAGAGTCCTTCCTCTCACACATTTCTTTAATCACCATCTCCCTTTCTTCCAAATAATCTACTCTTTGTCACGAAAAAGTTAGATGCAAATCTAATACCCTTCCAAGTAGGTTTGACAACTTAAATATTTCATCCGAGATATTCAAGTATCTTTAACTTGCAATCACAAACGTTAAAGGTCATATCCGAAAATCCCTATTTAAGCCTTTTAACATCATTAGTTAAAACGCTCTCCTTTTCTTTTCGACAACTCCTTTTCTCTTCGATAAAAACATCTTTCTCTTCGACGAACACATTCTTTATCTTCAACGAAAACATTATATCCCTTCGACGAAACATTCTTTCTCTTCAACGAAAACACTTTTTCTCTTCGAAGAATACATTCTTTCTCTTTGACGAAAACACTCTTTATCTTTCGATCACACCTCTTCTTTCTCACTCAACCACGCCTCTATAACCATAAAGATGGCTAATGTATTTCCTCTACTATTTTCGCTATCACCTTTAAGATAACCTTATACCTCGTCATGAGATTGTTTTATGAACATTCACAATACTCGAGAAGACCACCATCCATCTTGACATTGTCAAGCTCGTCGCCCCCCCCCCCCCCCCGCCCCCCCCCCCCGGCCCATTATCTTCGTTTGTTTTCTTCTTTATTATTATTATTATTATTATTATTATTATTATTATTTATTATTATTATTCTTTTCGCGTATGGAAAAACATCACCAAAGAACGTCACCATTTCCTCAGAACAATGTCAAAAGGAAACATCCTCCATTCGAATAGGTTGGTCTAAAAGATAAACATCGTCGGACATTTTTCTTTCCCCTAACCGCGAATTATTAAATTCTCTTTGTGTAGGTCTAGGAATGATGGAACACATTCCGTAAATCTTTCTCTTCTTTTCTACTAGTCTCGATTCTAGGGTCTATTCTCTATTCCATGCGTCGTGGCAACTTAACTACTTCATCCGAAGTATTTAAGTATTTTTAATTAGCGAAATGAAAATTAAAATGTCACTCCTTTCACAAAATTCGTCAAGCCCTAAACTCATATCTGTTGCGGGTCCGGGGGCCCACGATCTATTTGCGGCCCACTGATATATCTGGGACCGCCGACAGCAGGCTTGAGATATCTGTCATTTCTTTTCAAATCATTAAACAAACACACCCTCTCTCTTTTCTGCTGCTAAGAGCTGACGTCTTTCCAACACCCAAACCTATGCCTAATATCTCTCTATAGATCAATGGGTCATCCTCACATCCTAACACTCAAAGCATCATTGCTTATGTAGTTGTAGGTCAAGTGAATTTCATAATGAAATGCGTTCATTTCAAATACATCCTTCCGATCGTCATTACTCACAAAATCTCTCACATCTTGGTCTCACTTCAGTTAAACCTCTTTTCTCATCTCGAATGGTCTTTTCACTTCTAAACGGTTCCTCTCTTTCTTAATAATCTTCTCACTTCGGATCTGTGTCTTCACTTCTAATAAGTCTTTTTATTTTAACGTTTTTGTCACTTCTAAACGTTTTGTGATAGAAACTCCAAAGATGCTTATGTCCTTCAGAAGAAACAATTTATCAATATTTTTCAAAAATCTTGACGTTTTTGATAATCACAAAATTTAAAATGCTAAAGCAGTTCAATGTAAAATTAAAACGTAAAACAAGTATAATAGTAGTAAAGTTTTCAATTCCGCAATAAAAATTTATTATTCACCTCTCAGGTAATTGAATAGACAATAAATGCTACTAATGTAAGTTTATGAATGATCAATAGGATAACTTTTTGTATTCAACGTCTACCACGTTTTATTAAAATCCTGTTACTTACCAACATTACACAAAACATTTTCACTACTATAAAGCACGCTAATGTTTTATTCAAAATAAATTTTTGAATTCAAATTTTTCCGGACTATAAACGACTAGAAAGTTCAGAAAATCTCTCTTACACAAAAGGTCAAAAAATAGGGAGCGCCCTGTTAGGGCCGCCCCCTTAAATACATAAGGGCGGCCCCCTTAATTTTAAAGGGACCGCCCACCTATTTAAGGGAACCGCCCATAGACTGACGCTCCTCCAGTTTGTCTATAAATACTGGACTATTCTCCACTATTTTCTTTACTTTGCACTATTCTTTTGTTCTAAAACAACCCACAAATCTCATTAAAATCAATTGATCATTATCAATAAAGCTTTGTTTCCAAGTGTCCAGCTAATTCCTCATGTGCAAGAGAAGGAATATTTTCATCATCAATATGAAAAAGGATTACACGTTTGTTGCGTTGTTGCAATCTTTATTGCATTCATCATCATAAATTGTAAAATTATTTGTTAAATCTTGTAAGTTGTGTGTTGTTAGATATTGTGTGATTGTATGGAAATGTATAGTTAGATTCTTGGTGGATCTTTCCTAGTAGTTTTGTGGATTATACGTAGTGCTTGGTTGAAGTAAAAGTGGATTGAAGGGGAAAACTTAATGGTGTGAAGAAGTTGTGTAGTCTTGTTCAAGTGTGAAGTCAAGTGTGGTAGTGAGTTGTGAAGTTTGTGGTAGATGAGTTCTAGCTAAGATTAGAACTCCACATCGAGTTTAGTTTGTCGAAAATCAAGATAGCGAAATTTATGTGAGGTTTTCTCCGCCATAAGGGAGTTGTTTGACATAGTGAAGGAAAACTCTCGAATTAGGTGTCGAGGTTGGGTAGGGCGAAGAGGTGCTACGTTACAAGACCACTTTAAATACCTCGCGTTGTGGTTTGATACGTTTTTACCCTTATCTCTTGTTATCATTTATTTTTTCATTATACTCCTATTGATTGTTTAGATAAGTATATTGTTCATATTGTGCAAGTGTTGAATTCACATAATAAGTCGAATCTAGAATTTTTATAAACACTTTAAAATCTTAAATTAAAAAGCGGTAAACTATTCAACCCCCTTTCTAGTTTTCCTCAATTGGTATAAGAGCCACGATAAACAATATTTTTAAAATAAATTATATTTTAAATTGAAATCGATGTATGGAATCAGAAAATATTTAGGAACGGGCAATCTATGCAAGACCACCTTATGTTGAAAGTAGATGGATTTATTAATTGGAAAAATGTATTCGAAACATATGTGAGTTCAAAAGATTAGATCTTTGACATGTTATCTATCGATGGTGATTTTCCTCCTATTCAATAATTCCCAAACTAAAAAGGATGAGTTGTGCCTTTAATAACAAAATGTTGATCTTAAAAAAAAACTTGCAAAAAATAATGAAGCTAAAATGGTAATTTATAATGTTTGCCACGTAAACGATATTAAAGAAGTTTTACAATGTTGTGTCAAAACGTAAAAAAAATTGGGATTACTTTATTTAATCACTCATCAAGGTAAAATCAAGTCAAAAGCTTAACAAAAATAGATCTTCTTGTCAACAATTAATGAACAATTTTACGATCCGGAAAGAGGAACTCAATAGATAATGCCTTTGCTAACTTTAACACTATTTTTACCTAGTCTAAAAGCACTTGACTGAAGGTTTTCTAGCAAGAATTATGTAGGAAGTTTCTTATGGTTACATCCAAAATGGGCGCAAAAGTCACGACGATTTGAAGAATCAAACGAATCTGACAATCTATCACTTAACGAACTCATTGGAAATTTGAAGGTTTATGAAGAAGTAATTAAGAAAGATTATGAAACCGTCAAAAGCAAAAGAGAAAAAAGTAGATATGTTGCCTTGAAAGCTAGAAAGGAATCTAGTGATGATGATAGCTCAACCTCCAATAGTGAAGATGAGAATTACGCCATGGGGAAGCAGACTTCAAGAAATTCTTCAAATGACCGAGGACGATTCGTTAAGACAACCACACAAAGAAAGAAAAATCATTCTAGAATAAAGACGACAAAATGGCAAAGGCGAAAAGAAATTGTTTCAGTTATGTGACTCAAATCATTTCATCGGAGAATGTCCGAAACAATCAAAATATCAAAATCAAAAGGCGTTTGTTGGAGGATCTTGGAGTGATAGCGACGAAGATGAAAAGGAGAAGAAAAAGGACGAAAAGTGTCTTATGGCTAAAGATTCTAATGAGGTACTTTCCGAAACCGAATACTTTATTGATAACCAATCATCATTAGACGAAAATGACTTAGATAGTGAATATAGTAGACTATGCAAAATAGGACTAAAAGTCATGGCTAAAAATAAAACTCTAAAACAAGCAAAAATAAAATTAGAAAATGAAGCACTAGAATTAAAAGATAAATTATCTAGGTTAGAAAAAGGTAAGGAAGTAAATGAAGAATGCAAATTATGTCAAGACCTTAAGTTTGAAATGAGAAAGCGTAGAAAAGGAATTTAGGCTAAATCAATTTAATGATAGTAGTCACTCACTTAAGAAAATAATAAGTTCTCAAAAACCTTCCGGAGATAAATCTGGTTTAGGATTTAATTTTACCAAAGGGGTCACTAGCGAAACCAAACAAGTAAATTTTGTAAGAGCTCAAGAAGTCAAGTCGAATGAAAAGTTAATAGAATCAAACCCAAACTCAAAACCAAAATTTATACTTATAAACAATACTAAAATTCCTATTGCAAGTGATGATGAGGTAAAACATTTTTACAAACCTTCCTTAAAACATGGAGTCGGATTTACTAAACCCACAATGAGGTCTAAAACACCTCCTCCGAGAAGAAAAGAAAACTTTCATCCTCGTTCCAAAACACCTCAACCTAGGAGTAGACCAAGGTAGACCAAATTACTCTAACACTAATCAATAATGTGGAATCATCCACACCAACAAGCTTTATCCAAAGTAGAAGTTGCTTCATCGTGCATGTGTGTTCGAATCAAATGGCAAAACATTGTTCGGAAAAAACAATAACTTGGACCCATGAAATGATGGGGACCAAATGGCTAAATCATAGATCTTCCGAGGTTAATCATCTACAAAGCATACTTTGGCGTTCGTCAAAACACAAATTGAAGAATCATTATAGGATTTCCAAAATTCTAATCCTTAAAGCTTGCTACCTGAAAAGATTTTTAAAGTAATTTCTCTTGAAGAACAATCCATTCCTCAAAAATTTTGGTGTAATGCGGTCGATACGTCAACCTATATAATTAATAGAGTTTCCATTAGACGTATTTTAGGAAAAACTCCATACGAGTTGTTAAGAGGTAGGAAACCAAACCTTAACTATTTTAGAGTATTCGGAAGTAAATGCTTTATTCTTAATACAAAAGATTACCTCACCAAGTTCGACCCAAAGTCGTACGAAGGTGTTTTCCTAGGATATTCGCAAAATAGTAAAGCTTACATAATACTTAACAAACAAACAATGAAAGTTGAAGAGTCGTTGAATGTAACTTTCGATGAAACTCCTCCCCCGCCTAAAACATCACCATTGGAAGATGATGAGTTAGTCGAAGAAGAAGCTATTGAGGTTAGTAAAACAAAACCCATAGGCAATGATCTTGAAGACATTTCATTAGAAAATAATCAAATTGTAAATATTAAAGAATCTAAAACTCATCCCCTAGAAAACGTTATTGGTAATCTAAATCAAAGAACTCTTAGGTCGCAAGCTCAAGACAAAAGCAATTTCTTTTGCTTTATTTCAACAATAGAACCTAAAAATATAAATGAGGCATTAAAAGATGAAAATTGGGTAATGGCCATGCAAGAGGAACTAAACCAATTTAAAACAAATGATGTTTGGGAACTAGTCCCAAATCCCATGGATATGACCATTATAGGAACAAAATGGGTATATAGAAATAAACTCGATGAAAATGGCGTCGTAACTAGAAACAAAGCTAGGTTAGTCACCCAAGGTTATAATCAACAAGAAAGAATTGATTATGACGAAACATATGCACCCGTAGCTAGACTAGAGTCCATAAGAATACTTTTAGCTTATGCTTGCGTACTAGACTTTAAGTTATACCAAATGGATGTAAAGAGTGCATTCCTTAACGGTTTTATCAATGAGGAGGTTTACGTGGCACAACCTCCGGGATTCATTGACTTCGCAAAACCTAATTATGTCTATAGACTTGAGAAAGCTCTTTATGGTCTAAAATAAGCCCCAAGCTTGGTACGATCGATTAAAAGCCTTTCTTATTAAACATAATTACTCCATGGGAATGGTAGATAACACACTCTTCACTAAAAAGAAAGACTCCAACATTGGTATGTGCTATTTTACACATACATTTTCCTTAATAAAACGAGCTAAAAAGACCAAAAATAACCAAAAACATGATAAAAATGCATTGTATACGTTTGTTTTGTGAATTGTGTCTTGCAGGTATGTATATTGATTAAAAAGGACAAAATAAAGCCCAAAAAGGACAAAACCTGACACGAGAATGAAAGAGCGTGAAAAGTCGAGGCTAAAGGTGTGCATTTATCAAGGAAAAATCCAAGACAAGCCCGTAAACCCTAAAATTCCCAAAACCGTCAAAATAAATAACACCGTTAGTCCTTAAAACATCAAAAGGACTAACGGTCGTTAATTTTTACACTACAAACCAAAAAGATTGTTAAACTAACACTTAACAACCGTTAAGTGTTATACAAATCCCAAAACCTCTTACCTAGAAGCGGTTAAGCGTATCTTTTGATACATTAAAGGCACTACGCATTTAGGATTATGGTATCCTAAGGGATATGGCATAGAAACAATAGTATATGCGGATTCAGAATCACAATTCGGGAGAATACATATATCTCAAGCACTATTGTGTTGCACATCTTATGGGATGTTGCCAAACACTGGTTTCAAGAGAAGCAAACCGCTCTTGCATCTCCACAACCGAAGCGGATATGAAAGGCGCCAAAAGCATGTCAACAAGCCCTAGGATAAACAAGCTCTCGTAGAACTATGGCGTTGGATATACACATACCAATAAAATGTGATAACAAAAGGGCTATAAACTTAAGTAAGAATGTTCAACACTCACGAACAAAACACATTGAGATTCGCCATCACTTTCTTTATGATAATATTCGAAAATGGAATATCTCTATAGAAAAGGTCTCATCAGAAGACAACATATCCGATATTCTAACTAAACCACTTAAACGTAAGCTATTTAACTACTTACGTCTAGGTCTAGGAATGATGGAACAAATTGATTAAGTTTTGGCATAATAAAGAAATGATAAAGTGTTTGTCAAAAATCTGAGAAAAAATTTCATCTAAGAAATTTTTTTTCAACAGGTGGTGGCCTCCTTAATTCATAAAGGGTGGCCCCCTTGATTTTAAGGGGACCACCCACCTGACTGACTAAAATTTTTTTGTGTCTAGGTTTCTATTTTACACAAAAACACAAGATTGAGAAAAGTCCATAAGCAAACTTTTACAAATTCTTCTATCTAAATGCATATCTCATTATACATATACACAATAGTCCCAATCTATTATTTTCTAAAAAGTCCTTCCCACAACTAGGAGCATATAAAAATCAATTTTCATATATTGTTGATATATGCTAAAAATATTGTTCACATATGCATAATGTTCTCTTACTTGTTGTCAAAAGTATATAATCTAATATATATTCTTTCAACAATCTTGATTGAGCAAAATTGAATCAAGGAGTACTTGGATTATTTCTTAGGTTTTACATGTCTTAGTGTCAAAATAATCGCTACTCCACATTTGTCGTACTTAGGCACACACTAGTATTTGCACAAAAGTTTGGTTCGTTTTTTGACAAGAAAAATTCCTTGTGCATTATATTTAGTCACTATTTTATATGCTCTTCACTCTTTTGATCTTCAATTCATATATGATTATATGCCAAAATTATGTGAAATAGTTTTATCCTACAACTTGTCATATATGTAGAATGTTGAATGCTTGCTTGCTATGTGCTAAAAAATCTTAATTGCCATAAAAGGATGGACTTGCTGCAAATTAACCACCAAAACAGAAACCCTCACACAAAATTTTGAGAAAATCGATTTTTGGAAAATCTGGGAAATGGCAGTAGGCGGCCCCCTTAATTCATAAAGGGCGGCCCCCTTAATTTTAAGGGGACTGACCCCTAATTAAGGGGACCGGCCTAGTAGATCACGGGTAAAACAGTTTTTTATCCCCTTTTGACAAAATACCCCCTAGACTTAGCTACTGTTTCCCTAAATTCACAAACATTTCTTGGATTTGATCATTTAAATGTTCATTCTTCCTAATTTAAACCTTTCCTCCACTATAAATACATCCTCAACCATCATCATCACAATCATCCTCACCAATGACATCTCCTAACAAACCCATATCCAAACCATCAAGGGTAGCCAAAATGAGTGTGAAACCTATTTGGAGGAAGAAACTAAACCCTTGTAACACATCCAATGAGCTCAATGTAAGTTCACCTACACCAATGCCAAAACCACTCACTCCTCATGAACCATCTCAAGAAAACAATCACCCCAATCATGCATCACCAAATCCTTACATTAAGGACACTCCATTTCCCATCTCACCCATCAATTCACATGTTACTCACACTCAAGCTCCACCTCAAAGTGACAACCAAACTCAACACACACCACCTCTATCTCCAAGTAGAGAAAGCCTAGTTGATGACATTAATCAACTACAAGACCTATCAAATCTCTTAGCCATGCATCTCTCACAACAACAAAACAACATTCCCTCATCACCTTACTCTCCCTTATACCTACCACACCCCTCAAAATTAACCAAAGTTGAAACTCATGTTAAGGTATTGCCCTTGTTTGGCTTCTTCACTCCAAAATAATTCCTTACTTTAAGTCGAGGATATCAATTTGATTGAATTCTCCTACTCGACCTATCCCACTTGAGTTCAAAGAGAATTACCCTTCCAACAAACCGCTCCGCTCCAAACTCTCTGGACCAATCTAATCTCATAAGTATGCTCCAATAATCGTCAATCCCTTTTGTGTCGCAAGAGTTCAAAAATAATTCTATGGCTATTTAGGTTTATTTCTGTTTTAATAAGCTTCTAATGCATATGTGTTTTTCTTATGTATGCTTGTGTGAAGTTTACACACATTGTCCTAAATGAATAAAGTATCTTTTACTTTGATGTTTGCTTGCACTTGTCATATTTTTCCTTCTCTTTGCTACATGTTAGAAATATTTGTATTGTTCTAACTCGTTTATGTAGCCAATAAACCATAGCTCGATTCCTTGGTGCCCACAAACGAGGGGGAGCACACATCAAGGGGGATCATTTATTTTGTCAATTTTACTAGCAATTCTCGATGATGCTTTTTGATTCTACAAAAAGGGGGAGAAATGACATAAAACTCACTAAATACTTGTTTAAAACATAAAATTTACATTATGTGTTTAAATTTTGTTACTCATCAAAGGGGCATTGTTGATAGAAATAATGGCCTAATAAATAACATTATTAATATTTTTTAATCCTTAGTTTGATATCACAAAATATAAAACGTTTCAATGTAAAATTAAAGTAAACAAGTAATTCGTGTAAAATTTTTTTTCGTAAAATTCAATCATTAAGGTATGAATCATAAATGCTTAATGCATCTATGATCAAAGAAATTTTTATTCAAACTCACACTTTTAAAACGAGTTAAATTGCAAAAATCGTCCATTAAGGTTTTGCCAAATTGCTTTTCGTCCCAGATAGTTTGATAGTGCATAGATAATCCAAAATCAAATATTTTGAAAAAAATCTGTATGGTTAAACGAAGAAAAATGCAATTTGGCTGAAACCCTTAGGGACGAAAACATGCAATTTGGCGCAAACTATGTGGGACGATTCTTTGCACTTGGCTAACTTTCAGGGACGATTTTTGAATTTCAAACTATTTAGGACGAAAATGTAATTTGGCTAAACCTTATGGCGATTTTGGCAATTATACTCACATTTTTTAAACATTAAAAAAAACATTTTCTACAATAAAAGATATATTTTTTTCAAAAATAAATATTTTGAGAGTTCAAATTTTCGACCTAAAACAGCTAGAAAAGTCCAAACAATCCCCTACAAAAGACAACCGGGAGAGCCCCTAGTCTATGGCGGCCCCCTTAAATACACAGTCGGCCCCCTTAATTTTAAAGGGACTGCCCACCTATTTAAGGGGACCACCCATAGGTAGACGCTCCTCTAGTTTTTCCTATAAATACTGCACTTTTCCTCACTATTTTCTCACCATTTGCACTCATTCTTCTGTTCTACACAGCCACACATCTTATTAAAATCCTTTGATCATCTAATCATAAAGCTTTGTTTCCAAGTGATCCAAGCTCAATTCCTCAAGTGCAAGAGAAGAATACTTCCATCATCAAGTGAAGAAGTATTACACCTTTGTGTGTTGTTGTAATCTTATTGCATCCATATCATAACTTGTAAATCATTTGTAAATCTTGTAAAGTTGTGTAGTTGTTAGATCTTGGTGATTGTTGTAAGTATAGTTAGATCTTGGTGATCTTTCCTAGTAGTGTTAGTTAGGTGTGATTATAGTAGTGGCTTGGTGAAGTAGTGGTGTGAAGAAAACTAAGGTGTGAAGAAGTTGTGTAGTCGTGATCAAGTCATGAAGTCAAGTTGTGTAGTGAAGTTGTGAAGTTGTGGTAGATTGGTTCTAGCTAAGATTAGAACTCGACATCTAGCTTAGTGTTAGAAATCAAGATAAGCGAAAGTTGTGGTAGTTTTCTCCAACCATAAGGGAGCTTGTTGACATAGTGAAAAAACTATCGAGTTAGGGTCGAGGAGTGGAGTAGGGCGAAGAGGTGCTTCGTTACCGAACCACTATAAATCCTCGCGTTGTGGTTTGATTGTTCTTACTCTTATCTCTTGTCTTACATTATTTTTTCATACTATCCTATTGATTGTTTAGATAAGTATATTGTTCATATTGTGCAAGTGTTGAATTCACATAAAGTCGAATCTAGAATTTTTATAAACACTTTAAAACCTTAAACCAAAAAGTGGTAAACTATTCAACACTCCTTCTAGTTTTCCACATAATGTACCTGTTCTAGCTCTCCTCGATGGACCAGAAGACTTTATAGTGTATTGTGATGCATCCGGGTTAGTACTAGGTTGTGTGTTAATGCAGAGAGGTAAGGTGATAGCCTATGCGTCTAGGCAATTGAAAATTCATAAGAAGAATTATACCACCCATGATTTGGAGTTGGGTGCGGTTGTGTTTGCACTTAAGATTTGGAGACATTATTTGTATAGGACAAAGAGTGTCATATATACAGATCATAAGAGTCTCCAGCATATCTTTAGTCAAAAGGAATTGAACATACGACAGCATCGTTGGATAGAGCTTTTTAGTGATTATGACTGTGAAATTCGTTACCATCATGGTAGGGCGAATGTAGTAGCTGATGCACTAAGTAGGAAGGAGATAGTGAAGCCTAAGGGAGTTAGAGCTATGAACATGACCCTTCAGTCGAGTATCAAGGATATGATACTAGCGGCTCAGAAGGAGGCGTCTGATGAGTCTGCAAGATTGCAGAGAGGAATAGATGAGATGATTGAGCTTAGGGGTGATGGAGCATTGTATTACCTGGATCGAATATGAGTTCCTTTGAAGGGTGATGTGAGAACCCTGATAATGGACGAAGCCCATAAGTCAAAGTACTCTGTACACCCAGGAGCTGATAAGATGTATTATGACCTGAGAGATAGGTATTGGTGGCCGGGTATGAAAAAGGACATAGTTGCGTATGTGAGTAAGTGTTTGACTTGTTTGAAGGTTAAGACTGAACACCAGAAGCCATTTGGCTTGCTGCAGCAACCTGAGATTCTCGAGTGGAAATGGGAAAGGATAGCTATGGATTTTGTGACTAAGTTACCTAGGACTAGTAGTGGGCATGACATAATCTGGGTCATTGTAGACCGATTAACTAAGTTTGCTCATTTTCTACCTATGCGTGAGGATTATAAGATGGATAGATTGGCTAGGTTATACCTAAATGAGATTGTTGCTAGGAATGGTGTGCCGATCTCGATCATATCTGATTGTGATAATCGGTTTACATCAAGGTTTTAGCAGTCAATGCAAGAGGCATTAGGAACTCGGTTAGACATGAGTACGGCTTACCACCCTTAGACCAATGGTCAGAGTGAGCGTACAATTCAGACTTTGAAAGACATGCTTAGGGCATGCGTCCTACACTGCAGGGGAAGTTGAGATGTTCATCTTCCATTAGTGGAGTTTTTGTATATCAATAGTTATCACTCTAGTGTGAGGTGTGTACCATTTGCGACTCTGTATGGTAGGAAGTGTCGTTCCCCGATTATGTGGGCTGAGGTTAGAGAGGGTCAGTTGATAGGACGTGAGTTAGTGCAAGAGACCACTGACAAGATCTCGTAGATTAAGGATAGACTTAAGGCTGCGTGTAATCGTCAAAAGAGTTATGCCGATAAAAGGAGAAAGCCCTTAGAGTTTAGTGTGGGTGATTATGTCTTTCTCAAAGTGTCGCCTTGGAAAGGTGTGGTACGCTTTGGGAAGAAAGGAAAGTTAGCACCTAGGTTTGTCGAGCCATTTGAGATCACTGAACGGATCGGTCCGGTTGCCTATAGACTTAGGTTGCATGAGGAATTAAATGGTGTTTATGACACGTTCCACGTGTCGAACCTTAAGAAGTATTTGGCTGATCCAACACTGCAAGTGCCTTTGGACGAGATCCAAGTTGATGCTAGGTTGAATTTTATGGAGGAACCTGTAGAATTTTAGAGAGAGAGTTCAAGAAGTTAAAGCGGAGTAGAATTGCCATCGTCAAGGTTCGGTGGAATTCGAAACATGGTCCTGAATTCACGTGGGAGCGTAAAGATCAGATGAAGCTTAAGTATCCGCTTCTGTTTAGTGCTAGTAGTAGTTGAATTTTGGGGGCAAAATTCTTTTAAGGGGGTGAAATGTAAGCCTCGCCCTTTATGTGTTTTGAATATTCTAATATTAGTCCTTTGACTATTTAACTTTTGTCAGTTTTATTAGAATATGTACCGTGTTGACAGTGGTGATTTGATATGAATTGAGATAAATGATGGTTTATTGTGTATAATAATCCTTTTTAGAGGTTATTATTGTGTTATTTGTATTCCGGGTGGGTGACCCGTGAATTTTGAGAAATGCCGAAAAACGAGTCCCGACACGTCTATTAATGTCCAAAATGAGTTTTTGGGGAATAAACGCGGAAATATATCAAGTAAATACTCTAAGTTATTGGAAAAGTATTTTTAAGTTGAATAAAAATGCCAAGTAACTTCGAGAAATATTTTACGAGCAAGTTTTATGAGTTTGTTAAGTGATCCCGACATAAAACGATGACACCCGAGACCTCCTAGGATCCTTGGACCCAAAGTCATACGAAGGGTGTTTTCCTGGGATATTCGAATATAGTTATGCTTAATAATACTTAACTACAAACAATGAAAAGTTGAAGGACAGTGAAGGTAACATTCGGATTAAAACTCCCCCAACCCCTGAGTTAGTTAAAGAATAGCTATTGAGGTTAGTAAAACAAAAACCCATAGGCAATAATCTTGAAGACATTTCATTAGAAAGTAATCAAATTATAAATATTAAAGAATCTAAAACTCACCTCCTAGAAAAAGTTATTGGTAATCTAAATCAAAGAACTCTTAGGTCGCAAGCTTAAGACAAAAGCAATTTCTTTTTCTTTATTTCAACAATAGAATCTAAAAATATAAATGAGGCATTAAAAGATGAAAATTGGAGTAATGGGCCATCGAAGAGGAACTAAACCAATTTAAAATAAATGATGTTTGGGAACTAGTCTCAAATCCCATAGATATGACCATTATAGGAACAAAATGGGTATATAGAAATAAACTCGATGAAAATGGCATCGTAACTAGAAACAAAGCTAGGTTAGTCTCTCATGGTTTAAATCAACAGAAGCGGAATTGATTATGATGTAACATTTGCCACCTGTCGCTAGACTAGAGTCACAATAAAGAATACTTTTAGCTTATGCTTTAGCGCATTGTCTTTAAGTTTATTCCAAAATGGATGTGTAGGTGCATTTCCTTTACAGTTTTATATATGGAGGAAGGTTTACGTGCACATCCTCCGGGTTTCATTGACTTCGTCAAAAACCCCATTTATTATGTTATAGACTTAAGAAAAGCTCTTTTTGGTCTAAATTAAGCCCTAATACGCTTGGTACGATCAATTAAAAGACTTTTTTATTAAACTGAAGTACTCTATGGGAATGGTAATACTCTAATCTTCATAAAAAGGAAGAATCCAACCTCATTTTTGTCGAATTATATGTTGATGACTTAATTATATTCAGATTCAACCTTGTCAAGAATGTGTGTATGACGTTGCCAAGGATCTTGCTCTTGATGTGTTTAAATGAGTATGATGGGGGAACTAAATTTTTTCTTAGGATTACAAATTAAAACAATTAGATGATGAATATTTTTTTAATGAATCAAAATTTATTTAGGAAATGTTAAGAAATTTGGGACTAGAAGACTCTAAGCCAATGTAAACCCTTTGTCTACGGAAAACCAAACTTCACGAGAGACGAAGAAGGTGAGTCGTAGTTATTATCAAATAAAGAGGAATGATACGTGTTTATTGTACTTATGGCTTGTAGACTCCGATTTCATGTTTAGTGTTGCCTTTGTGCACGCTTTTAAGAGGACACAAATCCTATCACTTAGAAGCGGTTTATACTATCTTTCGATACATTAAAGGTACTACGCATTTAGGATTATGGTATCCTAAGGGATCCAGCATAGAAACAATAATGTATGCGGATTTGGATCATGCGGGAGATTACGTAGATCGCAAGAGCACTAGTGGTGTTTGCACATTTATGGGATGTTGCCTAACATCTTGGTTTTCGAAGAAGCAAACCGCTCTTTCCATCTCCACAACCGAAGCGGAATATGTAACGTCGGAAAGGCATGTCAACAAGCCCTATGGATGAAACAAGCTCTCGTAGACTATGGCGTTAGGTTAGACGACATTCCAATAATGTGTGATAGCAAAGGGGCTATAGACTTAAGTAAAAATCCCGTTCAACACTCACAAACAAAACACATAATATTCAAAAAGGGAACATCTCTATAGAAAAGGTCTCATCGGAAGACAACATAGCCGATATTATAACTAAACCACTTAAACGTGAGCCATTTAACTACTTACGTCTAGGTTTCTAGGAATGATGGAACAAATTGATTAAGTTTTCGGCATAATAAAGAAATAATAATCATCAAAGAACTGTTTGTCAAAAATCTGAGAAAATTTTTCTCAACAGGTGGTGGCCCCCTTAATTTTAAGGGGGGACCCCGGCCCAGGACTTTAAGGGGGCACACCAACTGGAATGACAAAAATTTTTTTTCTTCTCTTCTTTCTTGTGTCTAGGGTTCTATTTTACACAAAAACACTAGATTGGGAAAAGGGGTTTATAAGCAAAATTTTAAAAAATTCTTCATATCTAAATGCATTCTCATTATAATTTATACATTTGTCAATATATTATTATTCTAAAATGTCTTTCTCAAAAACTAGGTGCACATTAACAATCAAGTTTCTTATATTGTGGATACTGATATGCTAAAAATATTTTTCACATATGCATAATGTTCTCTTACTTGTTGTCAAAAGTATATAATCTAATATATATTTTCGACAATCTTGGTTGAGCAAAATTAAATCAAGGAGCATTTGGATTATTTCTTAGGTTTTACATGTCTTAGTGTCGAAATAATCGCTACTCCACATTTGTCGCACTTAGGCACACACTAGTATTTGCACAAAAGTTTGGTTCGTTTTTAACTTAACCCTCTTGTCAAGAAAAATTCTTTGTGCATTATATCTAGTTACTATTTTATATGCTCTTCACTCTTTTGGTCTTCAATTCATATATGATTATATGCCAAAATTATGTGAAATAGTTTTATCCTACAACTTGTCATATATATGTAGAATGTTGAATGCTTAATTGCTATGTGCTAAAAAATCTTAATTGCCATAAAAGGATGGACTTGCTGCAAATTAACCACCAAAACAGAAACCCTCACACAAAATTTTGAGAAAAATCGATTTTTGGGAAATCTGGGAAATAGCAGCAGGCGGCCCCCTTAATTCATAAAGGGCGGTCCCCTTATCTTTAAGGGGACCGACCCCTAATTAAGGGGACCGGCCTAGACAGTCACGGGTAAAACAGTATTTTCATCCCTTTTTGACCAAATACCCTCTAGACTTAGCTACTGTTTCCCTAAATTCACAAACATTTCTTGGATTTGATCCTTTAAATGTTCATTCTTCCTAATTTAAACCTTTCCTCCACTATAAATACATTCTCAACCATCATCATCACAATCATCCTCACCAATGACATCTCCTAACAAACCCACATCCAAACCATCAAGGGTAGCCAAAATGAGTGTGAAACCCATTTGGAGGAAGAAACTAAACCCTTGTAACACATCCAATGAGCTCAATGTAAATTCACCTACACCAATGCCAAAACCACTCACTCCTCATCATGAACCATCTCAAGAAAACAATCACCCCAATCAAGCATTACCAAATCCTTACATTAAGGACACTCCCACATCACCACAAGTTGTCTCACATCCTCCATTTCCCATCTCACCCATCAATTCACATGTTACTCACACTCAAGCTCCACCTCAAAGTGACAACCAAACTCAACACACACCACCTCTATCTCCAAGTAGAGAAAGCCTAGTTGATGACATTAATCAACTACAAGACCTATCAAACCTCTTAGCCATGCATCTCTCTCAACAACAAAACAACATTCCCTCATCACCTTACTCTCCAAACCTACCACACACCCTCAACATTAACCAAGTTGAAACCCATGTTGGGTATTGCCCTTGTTGCATCTTCACCCAAAAACAATTCCTTGCTTTAAGTGAGGATATCAATTGGATTGAATTCCTCCTCACTCGACCTCATCCACCACCTAGAGTTCAAAGAGATTACCCTTCCACAACCGCCTCCGCTCCAAACTCTCCATCAACAACCAACTAATCTCGTAATATGCCTACAAATAATCGTCAAACCCTTTTGTGTCGCAAGCAAGTCAAAAATCCTTCTATGGCTATTTAGGATTTTTTTATGTATTAATATGCTTCTAAAGCATATTTGTTTTTCTTTATGTATGCTTGTGTGAAGTTTACACACATTGTCCTAAATGAATGAAGTATCTTTTACTTTGATGTTTGCTTGCACTTGTCATATTTTTCCTTCCTTCTTGCTACATGTTAGAAATATTTGTATTGTTCTAACTCGTTTTTGTAGCCAAGAAACCATAGCTCGATTCCTTGGTGCCCTCAAACGAGGGGGAGCACACATCAAGGGGGAGCATTTATTTTGTCAATTTTACTAGCAATTCTCGACGATGCCTTTTTGATTCTACAAAAAGGGGGAGAAATGACATAAAACTCACTAAATACTTGTTTAAAAATAATTTTACATTTAATGAGTTTAAATTTTGTAATCATCAAAAAGAGGGAGATTGTTGATAGAAATAATGCCTAAAAACATTATTAATATTTTTCACATCCTTATGTTTTGATAATCACAAAATATAAAAACGTTCAATGTAAAATTAAACGTAAACAAGTAATTAGTAGTAAATTTTTATTTCGAAAATTATATCACTTAAAGGTATGAATAAATAAATGCTTAATGCATTTTATGATCAAAGGAAATTTTTATTCAACCTCACACTTTTAAAAAGAGTAAATTGCAAAAATCGTCACTGGTTAACGATGAAACATGCAATTTGGCTAAACCTTAGGGACGAAACATGCAAATTGGCGCAACTATGTGGGACGATTTTTGCACTTTGGCTAAACTTTAGGGACGATTTTTGCACTTTCAAACTATTTAGGACGAAACATGTAATTTGGCTAAACCTTATGGACGATTTTTGCAATTTACTCACATTTTTATAAACATTAAAAAACATTTTCTACAATTAAAAGATATATTTTTTTCAAAATAAATATTTTGAAATTCAAATTTTCGGACCTAAAACAGCTAGAAAAGTTCCAAAAAATCCCCCTACACAAAAGACAAACCGGAGAGCCCCTAGTCTATGGCGGCCCCCTTAAATACACAGTCGGCCCCCTTAATTTTAAAGGGACTGCCCACCTATTTAAGGGGACCACCCATAGGTAGACGCTCCTCTAGTTTTTCCTATAAATACTGCACTTTTCCTCACTATTTTCTCACCTTTTGCACTCATTCTTTCTGTTCTAAAACAGCCCACACATCTCATTAAAATCCTTTGATCATCTAATCATAAAGCTTTGTTTCCAAGTGATCCAAGCTTAATTCCTCAAGTGCAAGAGAAGAATACTTCCATCATCAAGTGAAGAAGTATTACACCTTTGTGTGTTGTTGCAATCTTATTGCATCCATATCATAACTTGTAAATCATTTGTAAATCTTGTAAAGTTGTGTAGTTGTTAGATCTTGGTGATTGTTGTAAGTATAGTTAGATCTTGGTGATCTTTTCTAGTAGTGTTAGTTAGGTGTGATTATAGTAGTGGCTTGGTGAAGTAGTGGTGTGAAGAAAACTAAGGTGTAAAGAAGTTGTGTAGTCGTGATCAAGTCATGAAGTCAAGGTGTGTAGTGAAGTTTTGAAGTTGTGGTAGATTGGTTCTAGCTAAGATTAGAACTCGACATCTAGCTTAGTGTTAGAAATCAAGATAAGAGAAAGTTGTGTAAGGTTTTCTCCACCATAAGGGAGCTTGTTGACATAGTGAAAAAAACTCTCGAGTTAGGTGCTCGATGAGTGGAGTAGGGCGAAGAGGTGCTTCGTTACCGAACCACTATAAATCCTCGCGTTGTGGTTTGATTATTCTTACTCTTATCTCTTTTCTTACATTATTTTTTCATATTATCCTATTGATTGTTTAGATAAGTATATTGTTCATATTGTGCAAGTGTTGAATTCATATAAAGTCGAATCTAGAATTTTTATAAACACTTTAAAACCTTAAACCAAAAAGTGGTAAACTATTCAACCCTCCTTCTAGTTTTCCACATAATGAACCTGTTCTATCTCTCCTCGATGGACCGGAAGACTTTATAGTGTATTGTGATGCGTCCGGGTTAGGACTAGGTTGTGTGTTAATGCAGAGAGGTAAGGTGATAGCCTATGCGTCTAGGCAATTGAAAATTCATGAGAAGAATTATACCACCCATGATTTGGAGTTGGGTGCGGTTGTGTTTGCACTTAAGACTTGGAGACATTATTTGTATAGGACAAAGAGTGTCATATATAAAGATCATAAGAGTCTCCAGCATATCTTTAGTAAAAAGGAATTAAACATACGACAACATCGCTGGATAGAGCTTTTTACTGATTATGAATGTGAAATTCTTTACCATCATGGTAGGGCGAATGTAGTAGCTGATGCACTAAGTAGGAAGGATAGAGTGAAGCCTAAGAGAGTTAAAGCTATAAACATAACCCTTCAGTCGAGTATCAAAGATATGATACCAGCGGCTCAGAAGGAGGCATCTGATGAGTCTGCAAGATTGCAGAGAGGAATAGATGAGATGATTGAGCTTAGGGGTGATGGAGCATTGTATTACCTGGATCGAATATGAGTTCCTTTGAAGGGTGATGTGAGAACCCTGATAATGGACGAAGCTCATAAGTCAAAGTACTCTGTACACCCAGGACCTGATAAGATGTATTATGACTTGAGAGATAGGTATTGGTGGCCGGGTATGAAAAAGGACATAGTTGTGTATGTGAGTAAGTGTTTGACTTGTTTGAAGGTTAAGGCTGAACACCAGAAGCCATCTTGATTGCTGCAGCAACATGAGATTCTCGAGTGGAAATGGGAAAGGATAGCTATGGAGTTTGTGACTAAGTTACCTAGGACTAGTAGTGGGCATGACATAATCTGGGTCATTGTGGACCGATTAACTAAGTTTGCTCATTTTCTACCTATGCGTGAGGACTATAAGATGGATAGATTGGCTAGATTGTACCTAAATGAGATTGTTGCTAGGAATGGTGTGCCGATCTCTATCATATCTGATTGTGATAATCGGTTCACATCAAGGTTTTAGCAGTCAGTGCAAGAGGCATTAGGAACTCGGTTAGACATGAGTACGGCTTACCACCCTCAGACCAATAGTCAGAGTGAGCGTACAATTCAGACTTTGAAAGACATGCTTAGGGCATGCGTCCTAGACTTCAGGGGAAGTTGAGATGTTCATCTTCCATTAGTGGAGTTTTCGTATATCAATAGTTATCACTCTAGTGTGAGGTGTGTACCATTTGAGGCTCTGTATGGTAGGAAGTGTCGTTCCCCGATTATGTGGGCTGAGGTTAGAGAGGGTCAGTTGATAGGACGTGATTTAGTGCAAGAGACCACTGATAAGATCTCGCAGATT
The DNA here is from genome assembly GCA_026074375.1 of Tanacetum coccineum. NCBI lineage: Eukaryota > Viridiplantae > Streptophyta > Magnoliopsida > Asterales > Asteraceae > Tanacetum > Tanacetum coccineum. Next base: position 21,255 of record BQNB010046041.1, on the reverse strand, counting down.
AAGGATAGACTTAAGGTTGCGCGTGATCGTCAAAAGTGTTATGCCGATAAAAGGAGAAAGCCCTTAGAGTTTAGTGTGGGTGATTATGTCTTGCTCAAAGTGTCGCCTTAGAAAAGTGTGATACGCTTTGAGAAGAAAGGAAAGTTAACACCTAGGTTTGTTGGGCCATTTGAGATCACTAAGCGGATCGGTCCGGTCGCCTATAGACTTAGGTTGCCTGAGGAATTGAATGGTGTTCATGACACGTTCCACGTGTCGAACCTTAAGAAGTGTTTGGCTGATCCAACACTACAAGTGCCTTTGGACGAGATCCAAGTTGATGCTAGGTTGAATTTTATGGAGGAACCTATGGAATTTTAGAGAGAGAGTTCAAGAAGTTGAAGCGGAGTAGAATTGCCATTGTCAAGGCTCAGTGGAATTCGAAACATGGTCCTGAACTTCCGAGAGCGTGAAGATAGATGAGTTAAGTATCGGCATTGTTTATAGATGGTAGTAGTTGAATTACGGGGAAAATTCTTTTAAGGGGGCACCACACCACGTGTGTGAAATATGTGGTAGTAGTTGAATTTCGGGGGCAAAATTCTTTTAAGGGGGTGGAATGCAAGCCTCGCCCTTTATGTGTTTTTAATATTCTAATATTAGTCCTTTGACTATTTGACTTTTGTCAGTTTTATTAGAATATGTACCGTGTTGACGGTGGTGATTTGATAAGAATTGAGATAAATGATGGTTTATTGTGTATAATAATCTTTTTTAGAGGTTATTATTGTGTTATTTGTATTTCGGGTGGGTGACCCGTGAATTTTGAGAAATGCCGAAAAACGAGTCCCGACACGTCTGTTAATGTCCAAAATGAGTTTTTGGGGAATAAAGCGCGGAAATATGTCAAGTAAATACTCTAAGTTATTGGAAAAGTATTTTTAAGTTGAATAAAAATGCCAAGTAACTTCGGGAAATATTTTACGAGCAAGTTTTATGAGTTTGTTAAGTGATCCCGACATAAAACGATGACACCCGAGACCTCCTAGGATCCTTGGCCGGCTATAGAACAAAAAGGAGACAAGATTGCTTAATTTTAGCACCCTGGTCCCAAGCTAGTACAAATCCATTTGTCTTATACCATTTCAAATGCACACATCTTTCATTATAGCTTTCATATTAAGCACACACTCTTTTCTCTTTTTCTCTCTTGCGTTCGGTCTAGAGCACACAAACACACACTTCATATTTGAAATTTGATTAAAAACATGAGAGTCTGGGTACTTCCGGGTTGATTCTAGTGCATGGGTTGGCATTTAAACAACGTTTGGGTTGTCCGGTTCGCGTCAAAATTTACTTTGAAGACCATTTTTGTAAGTCTTTCAAATTTTAATTTTACTTGTCCTTTTGGGTTGTTAGTGATGCATAGATGTTAGTTGTACGACCCGGTCGTTTAAAATTGAAAGCGAAAAGTTTACAATGGAATAAAACATGGATAAGGTTATGTTAGTTTTGATATTTTTGGTCGTGATGGTTGAAAACATATATTTTCTATGTAGCTTAATTTATATATAGCTTATTTTGGCTTATTATTGGGTTCGAATAAGCTTATTTTGGGTTTATATGCCCACGGCAACAAATAGTAACATAAGAAAAGCGTTTTTGGTTATTACTCTGGTATGTCGTATTTTGTGAATTATTCTTATAGCTTATGGTGATAACCAAATGCGATACGTAACTTATTAACTTATTTTTAAGCCTAATAAATATATTTTGGAGCTTATGGGCTCACGGCCCAATAAGCCCATTTGAGCCGTGGCTTATGGGGGGCTTATTGTGGTCCGGATTATTTTTTTACTTATTGATTGGAGATTATATTTACTAATGGGCCCAAGTTTTGGGTTTAGAACGAGTTTTGGATTTATATAATCCTTGATGGATCCTTATTGGGCCCTAAAGCCCAATAAGAGTTAACTAGTCATTTTGGGAGTTTTGACGAACTTTTGAGAAGTGAAAAATACTTGTGAAGTTATATTGAAAGTCGTTTTGAGAAAGTATTTTAAGAAACGATGTGAAATGTGATTTTTGGAAATTTGGTCGAAAATGTTGAAATGTTGAAAATTGTTTGAAAACAAGGTTTAAAAAACCTTGGGAAACGTTATATAAACGTACGGGTCATGCCGAAATTTCGTAAAAAATCTATACTTAAAATTTTTACTTAAAACATAATTTTTATTTTAATAATAAAATATTATCATTTTATTATTTTAATAAGTCGACTAAAAGACGAAAAATATATTTTTTCTTGAAACTTTTCTAAAATGTTTAGCGAACATAAACGTTCCATTTCGTATAGTATAAATGATATATTTATGGTAACTAAGTGTACCGAATGGACTTATCGAAATATATTTATAATTATTTATTATAAATATTTACTTATATACTTATCTATTTTGCTAAATAGTATAAGTATAATGTACTAAGATAAGGGTGTGATATAGTATTTTTCGGAGTTAAGTCGTCAACCATCACACCACTAAAACGTTTAAGATAACCGTACAACAAGCATCTGACCTCTACGCATCATACTTGAAAATTGTTTTGGAAATGAATGATTAAAGTGGGACATTAACTGGACTAGGTCGTGTGTGGATGTTATTGCATTTGCTTGTGTGATTGGGATTTGGTTGCTAAAGACTTGCTTGAGGTGAGTTCTCGTAGCCCCGTTTTTAAATCTTTTTCTGTTGGGAGAAAATGATACTCAAATGTATTTTGAACTGTTTTTCTAAACTGTGTGAAACGTGGTTTTGTTTTTGGGATAATTTATGTGCTTATGACTGCTATGTGAATATATGTGATGTGATTTTACTTGCATATACTGTGTTTGGCATGACAAGGGTTGTGAGTTTACTTGCATTACTGTTTGGCATGGCAAGGTTGTATTTTACCTGCATGAACTAGTGTTCAGCATGGAAATTGTTATGGTCATCCTAATATAGTGCTCCACTGGGTAGGCAACATATTAGGTGCGTAGTGACGATATCAGAAGTGCGACCTCCAAGAGCATTGGTAAATGCTATTTTTGGTGACTAGCGGGGATGCTAGGTCATCGCACATGATTAGCGTAGATGCTAAGTCATAGGTTTGTTGCATGTATTTACTGTCATATAGCACTATTGTCCACTGTTTATATGATTGGCACATCAACTGGGTTTAAGGTCAAACCTACGAGCTCACCAACAATATTGTTGACGTTTTCGAGTTTCATTTTTCATGTTGAATTTAATGATCGTTTACGTTCTGTGAGTGCATTCAGCGGACTTTTAGAGAATCCTAGAATCTTGTTGAGAAGTCTTACATTTGATTTTGTTAAGGATTTGGTTTCTTAAGGATTTAGAGTGATTAAGATTTTGTGTGGACCCATGCGTGGGCTTATGGTTTTGTAATAATAGACAACTATGTGTTGTGTTCTATGATTTAGGACATCACTCAGGCTGTTTTGAGGTTGATGAGTCAACATGACACTTTTATAATAGCATTAGTTTTTCTCTATTATGTATCTTGTGTTATGATTGATCATTATGTTGCGTTCTCGTGTTTCTGCCGCTGACGGGGTGTGACAGAATGGTAATCAGAGCCAAGGTTATAGAGAACTAGGTGGTTTGGCCTAGACTATAACCTAGGAACCTTCATATAGTTGCATTATAGGATCTATGTGCGCGGTGTTCCGCTTATACGTGCGTATGTGGATATAGGGTATAGCATTAGTTAAGTCATTCATTTGAAATGTGTGAACCTAATACTAAGTACCACTAGGAAAGGATACGGGTATAAATGCGGTGGCCAACGTAATTATAAACGTATCACTTCTCACACATATTTAGTATTATCGTCCACACAAATCGGTATGACCCTTAGAACCGTAATATGTGAGAATAGTATATTCGTATCTATACGTTTTGACCAATGTCCCCCCCCCCTCCCTGCCTACCTAACGTTGCCCATGTTCTCCCTTATGTAGATAATGCCGCCAATGATGACAACCCGAAGTGCTAGCCGGCCTGCTACCGCATCAAGAGGAGGGGGAATGGGTGGACGAGCCGGTAGAGGTGGTGGTAGGACTAGAGGTCGTTCTGGTGATCAGGGTGATGGAAGGATTGATAATAAAGGTGGCCAAGTAGGTGTTCATGGTAGTGAGGTGAATGATGGTGTTAACGGAGTCCTCGACTTCTCCACCGGGTAGCCCAAGTAGGCGACCAAGGTAGAGGTCAAATGAGAATGGTCGGACTCAAAACAGCTCTTCCATCAATTGACTATACCCAGGGTAATGATAGAAGGGTTGTACCTTATAAGGAAGTTTATTAGCTTGTAACCCTAAAGAGTATGATGGTAAGGGAGGTGCTATAGTGTATACCCGTTGGATTGAGAAGATGGAGTCAGTTCAGGGGATGAGTGGGTGTAGGGATAATCAAAAGGTGAAGTACATTGTTGGTTTATTTGTTGGTAAGGCTCTCACATGGTGGAACTATTAAATCCACACACAAGGTCGAGAAGCCACTGTAGGTATGTCTTGGAAAGACTTTAAGACTTTGACTAGAGAGGAATTTTGCCTGAGTAATGAGATGCAAAAGTTAGAAACTGAGTTGTGGAATCACACCATGGTCGAAGCTGGCCATGCTGCGTATACTGATAGGTTTCATGAGTTGGCTAGGTTATTTCCTCACTTGGTAACCCCAAAAGATAAGAGGATTGAGAGGTATGTGTATGGCCTTGCTCCACAAATTCGAGGAATGGTGGCAGCAACGGAGCCCAAAACCATCCAAAAGGTTGTGTAGATAGCTGGCACATTGACTGATGAAGCCCTTAGGAACAGATCCATAAAAAAGAACCCTGAGAAGAGAGGAAATGGATAGGAACCTAGCAAGGATAGGAATGTAAGAGATGACAACAAAAGGACTAGGACTGGAAATGCCTTTGCAACAACCACCAACCCTGTCGCGAGAGAGAACACAAGTACGGTACCCAAGTCTACCACATGTAACACCCACCATCTACCTGGGGCGCCATGTCGCACATGTTTTAACTGTAACCGCCCATGTCATTTTGCTAAGGATTGTAGAGTGGTGCCTAGGAATGTGAACCCCATCAATGCTAGAAACCTAACTGTTAGGGTCTGTTATGAGTGTGGTAGTACTGATCATGTCAAGTCAGCATGTCCTAGGTTAAATATGGCTTAGAGGCTAGGGGGAAACCATCAGAACCAAGTCATGGCTGTCAATGGGGGCAAGGGTCGTAGAAACCAAGGGAATCAGGCAAGAGGTAAGGCATTCATGTTGGGAGTAGAGGAGACTCGCCAAGATCCGAACATCGTGATGGGTACGTTTACTCTAAACGATCACTATGCCACTACCCTATTTGACTCTAGTGCCGACTATAGTTTTGTTTCCACTACCTTTATACCTCTGTTAGGCATAGAGCCTAATGATTTAGGTTTCGGTTAAGAGATTGAGATAGCTAGCGGGCAGCTAGTAGAGATTGATAAAGTTATTAGGGGTGCAAATTAGAAATAGAAGGTCATGTGTTTGACATTAACTTGATACCCTTTGGAAGTGGGAGCTTTGATGTGATCATAGGAATGGATTGGTTGTCTATCCATAAGGCTAAAGATAATTAGTCCATGCGAAAGTATAAAGTTTTTGAGGATACCCTACTAGATGGAAAGGAGCTTAGAGTATTAGAGAGAACATCGCACCGAAAGAAAGATGAGGCAGTTCAATGTTGTTTAAGCAAAGAAAAGAAACAGGAAGAGATTGTAGTAGTAAAGGATTTTCCTGAGGTATTCCTGGATGATCTATCTGGATTGCCGTCGGTTCAAAAAATCGAGTTTCAGATTAAGTTAATACCTAGAGCAATGCCTGTTGCAAAGTCCCCCTATCGTTTGGCACATTCTGAATTAGAGGAGTTGTCGGGTCAACTCAAGGAACTCTAGAACAAAGGTTTCATTCGACCGAGCTCATCACCTTGGGGAGCACCGTATGTTCATTAGAAAAAGGACGCTCTTTAGGATGTGTATTGATTATAGAGAACTAAACAAGTTGACCATTAAGAACCGTTATCCACTCCCTAGGATATACGACTTATTTGACCAACTTCAAGGATCACAGTACTTCTCTAAGATAGACCTTAGGTCCGGATACCATCAACTGAGAGTGCACGAGATGACAATTCTAAAGACAGCGTTTAGGACTAGTTATGACACTTCGATTCACATTTGAGCCCTTTGGTCTGACTAACACACCAAGCTGTATACATGGCTCTAAATGAACCGAGTAGTAGGCCTTATCTAGCAATGGGGGGGGGGTGTAGATAGATGTTCATTGATGATATCTGATTTACTCTAAGACCTGGTAAGTAGCATAGATGCACCTAGGACTTTGTCCTTAGAAATGCTCAAGAAAGAGAACCGTATGCTATTTTCTAAGTGTGAATTTTGATGCGAGAAGTACAGTTTCTGGTCATGTGATTATGTGATGGATTCATAGTAGAACACAAGAAATATTGAAGTTGTAATAACTGAAAGCCCTCTAAACACCGTTTGAGGTTCGTTCATTCTTAGGATTGGCAGGGTATTACCGTAGGTTCATTAAGGACTTTTCTAAGATAGCTAAGCCACTTACTGTCTTGACTCAAAAAAGTAAGACCTACGATTGGGGGTGAGGAAAGGGCAAAGGAAAAAAAAAAAAAAAGAATGCATTTCAAACTTGAAGGATAAGTTGTGATTATAACACTTGTTTCTAGCTCTCCTCGAGGGATCGGAAGACTTTGTAGTGTATTGTGATGCGTCTGGGTTAGGACTAGGGTGTGTGTTGATGCAAAGAGGTAAGGTTATAGCATATGTGTCTATGCAGTTAAAAATTCATGAGAAGAATTATACCACCCATGATTTGGAGCTGGGTGCGGCAGTGTTTGCACGATAAGATTAGGAGACATTATTTGTGATGGGACAAAGAAGTCGTATATAAGAGATCATAAGAGTCTCCAACATATCATTAGTTAGAAATAGTTAAATAATGCATAGCGTCGCTATATAAAAGTTTTGTATTAGTGAGTATGACTGTGAAATTCGCTACCATGCCTGGTACAGGCAAAACTAGTACAGATGCACAAGTAGAAGGAAAGAGTGAAACCTAAGTGAGTTAGATCAATGATATGACCCTTCAGACGATTAACAAGACTAGGATACTAGCCGGCTCAGAAGAGGCTATGACGAGTCTCTATGATTGCAGAAAGGTTTAGAGAATGCTACCTAAGAGAGTTAGAGCTATGAACATGACCCTTCAGTCGAGTATCAAGGATAGGATACTATCGGATCAGAAGGAGGCGTCTGATGAGTCTGCAAGATTGCAGAGAGGAATAGATGAGATGATTGAGCTTAGGGGTGATGGAGCATTGTATTACCTGGATTGAATATGAGTTCCTTTGAAGGGTGATATGAGAACCCTGATAATGGATGAAACCCATAAGTCGAAGTACTCTGTACACCTAGGAGCTGATAAGATGTATTATGACCTGAGAGATAGGTATTGGTGGCCGGGTATGAAAAAGGACATAGTTGTGTATGTGAGTAAGTGTTTGACTTGTTTGAAGGTTAAGGCTGAACACCAGAAGCCATCTGGCTTGCTGCAGCAACCTAAGATTCTCGAGTAGAAATGGGAAAGGATAGCTATGGATTTTATGACTAAGTTACCTAGGACTAGTAGTGGGCATGACATAATCTGGGTCATTGTAGACCGATTAACTAAGTTTGCTCATTTTCTACCTATGCGTGAGGATTATAAGATGGATAGATTGGCTAGGTTATACCTAAATGAGATTGTTGCTAGGAATGGTGTGCCGATCTCGATCATATCTGATTGTGATAATCGGTTTACATCAAGGTTTTAGCAGTCAATGCAAGAGGCATTAGGAACTCGGTTAGACATGAGTACGGCTTACCACCCTCAGACCAATGGTCAGAGTGAGCGTACAATTCAGACTTTGAAAGACATGCTTATGGCATGTATCCTAGACTTCAGGGGAAGTTAAGATGTTCATCTTCTATTAGTGGAGTTTTCGTATATCAATAGTTATCACTCTAGTGTGAGGTGTGTACCATTTGAGGCTATGTATGGTAGGAAGTGTCGTTCCCCGATTATGTGGGCTGAGGTTAGAGAGGTTCAGTTGATAGGACGTGAGTTAGTGCAAGAGACCACTAATAAGATCTCGCAGATTAATGATAAACTTAAGGCTACGCGTGATTGTCAAAAGAGTTATGCCGATAAAAGGAGAAATCCCTTAGAGTTTAGTGTGGGTGATTATGTCTTGCTCAAAGTGTCGCCTTGAAAAGGTGTGGTACGCTTTGGGAAGAAAGGAAAGTTATCACCTAGGTTTGTCAGGCCATTTGAGATCACTGAGCGGATAGGTCCGGTCGCCTATAGACTTAGGTTGCATAAGGAATTGAATGGTGTTCATGACACGTTCCACGTGTCGAACCTTAAGAAGTGTTTAGCTGATCCAACACTGCAAGTGCCTTTGGACGAGATCCAAGTTGATGCTAGGTTGAATTTTGTGGAGGAACCTGTGGAATTTTAGAGAGAGAGTTCAAGAAGTTGAAGCGGAGTAGAATTGCCATCATCAAGGTTCGGTGGAATTCGAAACATGGTCCTGAATTCACGTGGGAGCGTGAAGATCAGATGAAGCTTAAGTATCCGCATCTGTTTAGTGCTGGTAGTAGTTGAATTTCGGGGGCAAAATTCTTTTAAGAGGGTGGAATGTAACCCTCGCCCTTTATGTGTTTTGAATATTCTAATATTAGTCCTTTGACTATTTGACTTTTGTCAGTTTTATTAGAATATGTATCGTGTTGACGATGATGATTTAATAAGAATTGAGATAATTGATGGTTTATTGTGTATAATAATCCTTTTTAGAGGTTATTATTGTGTTATTTGTATTCCGGGTGGTTGATCCGTGAATTCTGAGAAATGCAAAAAAACGAGTCCTGACACGTCTGTTAATGTCCAAAATGAGTTTTTGATGAATAAAGCGTGGAAATATGTCAAGTAAATACTCTAAGTTATTGGAAAAATATTTTTAAGTTGAATAAAAATGCCAAGTAACTTCGGGAAATATTTTACGAGCAAGTTTTATGAGTTTTTAAGTGATCCCGACACAAAACGATGACACCCGAGACCTCCTAGGATCCTTGGCCAGCTATAGAACAAAAAGGAGACAAGATGTCTTAATTTTAGCACCTTGGTCCTAAGCTAGTACAAATCCATTTATCTTATACCATTTCAAATGCACACATCTTTCATTATAGCTTTCATATTAAGCACACACTCTTTTCTCTTTTTCTCTCTTGCATACGGTCTAGAGCATACAAACACACACTTCATATTTGAAATTTGATCAAAAACATGAGAGTTTGGGTACTTCCGGGTTGATTCTAGTGCACGGGTTAGCATTTAAACAACGTTTGGGTTGTCCGGTTCGCGTCAAAATTTACTTTGAAAATCATTTTTGTAAGTCTTTCAAATTTAAATTTTACTTGTCCTTTTGGGTTGTATAGATGTTAGTTGTACGACCCGGTCGTTTAAAATTGAAAGCGAAAAGTTTACAAATGGTTATCTAAGGTGCTTTTGGAGTTCGAATGGAATAAAACAAGAATAAGGTTATGTTAGTTTTGATATTTTTGGTCGTGATGATTGAAAAACATATATTTTCTATGTAGCTTAATTTGTATATAGCTTATTTTGGCTTATTATTGGGTTCGAATAAGCTTATTTTGGGCTTATATACCCACGGCAACAAATAGTAACATAAGGAAAGTGTTTTTGGTTATTACTCTAGTATGTCGTATTTTTGTGGATTATTATTATAGCTTATGGTGATAACCAAATGTGATACGTAGCTTATTAGCTTATTTTTAAGCCTAATAATTATATTTTGGAGCTTATGGGCTCACGGCCCAATAAGCCCATTTGAGCCGTGGCTTATGGGGGGCTTATTGTGGTTCGGATTACTTTATTATTTATTGATTGGAGCTTATATTTACTAATGGGCCTTAGTTTTGCGCTTAGAACGAGTTTTGGATTTATATAATCCTTGATGGATCCTTATTGGGCCCTAAAGCCCAATAAGAGTTAACTATTAATTTTGGGAGTTTTAACGAACTTTTGGGAAGTGAAAAATACTTGTGAAGTTATATTGAAAGTCGTTTTGAGAAAGTATTTTAGGAAACGACGCGAAATGTGATTTTTGGAAATTTGGTCGAAAAATGTCGAAATGTTGAAAATTGTTTGAAAATAAGGTTTAAAAAATCTTGAGAAACGTCATATAAACGTACGGGTCATGCCGAAATTTCGTAAAAAGTCTATACTTAATTTTTTTTTTTTATATTTTAAAACGTGAGAGTTTTTTTAATTCTTAATAATAAAATATTATTATATTATTATTTTAATAAGTCGACTAAATCGAAACTTTTCTAAAAAGTTTAGCGAACATAAACGTTCTATTTCGTATAGTATAAATGGTATATTTATGGTAACTAAGGGTACCGAATGGATTTATCGAAGCTTTAATATATATTATATTATATATATATATATATATATATATATATATATATATATATATATATATATATATATAAGTATTTATTACTTATCTTATATATTGGATAGTATAAGTATATACTATACTATAGTACGAGGCGAAGTATGATATTTTTGGAGTTAAGTTGTCAACCATCACACCACTAAAACGTTTAAGATAACCGTACAACGCATCTAACCTCTGTGCATCGAAACCGAGAAAAACTGTTTGGAAATAAATGATTAAAATGGGACATTAACTGGTTTTGTACTTTGACGTAGCACCCCATTGTTACCTTTCCGCTGCGACCCGATTTTGGGGGTGTTACATTGAGGTGAGTTCTCATAGCCCCACTTTTTAAATCTTTTTCGTTGGCGGAAAATGATACTCAAATGTGTTTTGAACTGCTTTCTGAACTGTGCGAAATGTGGTTTTGTTTTGGGATAATTTATGTGCTTATGACTGCTATGTGAATATACGTGATGTGATTTACTTGCATGTACTGTGTTTGGCATGGCAAGGGTTGTGATTTACTTGCATGTACTGTGTTTGGCATGTAAGGGTTGTGGTCCTGCCCTAATATAGTGCTCCAGCTGGTAGGTCCTTTAAGTGCATAAGTGACATATCGGGGTTGCGGCCCTAAGAGCATTGATATATGCTGGTTTTGGTGACTAGCGGAGATGCTAGGTCATCGCACATGATTAGCGGGGATGCTAAGTCATGGGTTTGTTTGCATATATTCATTGTGGTATAGCACAATTGTTCAACTGTTTAAATGATTGGCACAACAACTGGGTTTAAGGTCAAACCTACGAGCTCACCAACATTATTGTTGACGTTTTCGAGTATCATTTTCAGGTGAAGTTAATGATCGTTAGAGTTGTGGTGCTCGTAGCAGACTTTTAACGAATCCCGTAGGAATCTTGTTTGAAAAGTCTTGCAATTGATGTGTGTTATGAATTTGGTTTTCTTGAGGATTGGAATTAAAATTGTATGGACCTCTGCGTGGGCTTATGGATGAATAATTGGCGACTATGTGATGTGTTCTTGGATGGGACATCACTCAAGGTTGTTTTGAGGTTGATGGTAATCATGACACTTTCATTTATGCATTTTAGTTTTCTCTATTATGTATCTTGTGTTATGATTGATCATTATGTTACATTCCCGTGTTTCCGCCGCTAACGGGGTGTGACACAACTAAATCACAACATCTTTGATTTCGGTCGAAATCCGCTGTTTAGGGAAACGAATGAAATGGGTATCATCATGATCTGAATGAGACGACAATGAAAACGGTGCAATTTCCGGAAAGAATGAGGAGGAGATATGGTCGATTATCTGAAGTTGGAGGGTGTGGTAGGCAATTACGTAAAATGACAAAATAAATGTGAAATAGGTTTGCACTGAGTGCATGAGGGTAGACTCGACAAAACATGATTCGATGTCCTAGTTTTAAATATATGGCACAAAGTAAAATTAATATGTAAATAAATGTCATCTTAAATCCCATAAATGCAATTTTCCCTTCTATAATCAACAATGTTTAACTTTTGGTACATGAAGAGTAATCTTAATATATTTTTTAGTAGTAAACTCCCTATAAGTTTATTAAAACTAGCTTGACGCCCACGCATAACAGTAGGTTTGGAGGCAAATGCTGACTATTGATTTATGATTTTATGAATTTTTTTCGAATACTATTTAACGATTTTCTATAATGGATGATGTAGTGATTGTTATTAGTGATAATAATTAAAATAAAATTTTAAATTATGACATTAAATTGGAGGGCTGGTACAAGTCTACACATATAAAACAATTTTTTTAATGTAACTTTATCGTCTTTTATTAGTATATTTGTTGTCTGAATTTTGTAAACCTTCTATTTTGGAAAAGTATCAAATACATTATAATATAGTATATATAAATAGAAAGAGGACAACCAATATGTTATGTTTTTCATTATAACCTCTTTCTCATTAGGTTTTACGTTTACTTTTTCGGAAATCAACCATTTTATTAAAAACAACTAGCAAAACGCTAGGAAAGGGATTCCAAAAGAATTACATCGAATCCATACAATCCAATCACATATCCATTCAAAAAACGGATTATGATATTACATGTTTATATAAACTCATAAGTCTCAAAAACGGCAAGATCGACGCTTATATAAACTTATTATGATATAACATGTTTATATAAGCCCATAAGTCTTAAAATAAGCCACAAAATCGACACTTATAAGATTTAAGTAAAAATTAAATAAGTTCATAAGGTCATATATATATATGCGCTCAAACAAACACCCAACCACGTCAAAATTCAATAATGTGAAAGAACTTTCATTTATTCAAAAGAAATATCATTCTTTTGGGGGTTTCAAATGAAAACAAAATCGATTTTTTATGGATATATAACACAATTTGTGGTTTGAACAACCACGTAGTCGCTGTTTGACCGAGTGTAATGGTCAATTTGTCGACCCCCCTTGGGATGCGTTCCAACCATTACTCCCGTCTACAGAGACGCGTTCTAGCTAAGAAAATAAGGAAGTCGGTCGCATAGTTTGTGTGTGGATAGTGTTTATTTAATTGTTTGTGTGAGGTATATTTTTTTTGATGTCTTCAGCTTTCTACACTAAACTGGTTATAAAGTTGCCTTGAAAAAAAAACTGAGATATTAGTCTTTTGACGGTCACCATTACACTTAACCTTAGATTTATTATCTTAACACCTTTTAGATTTAACAATACAACAAAAGGGATAACTTAGCTACAATTATTATAGCCAATTGACTACAATTCACCGCAAAAAATACATTAAAAATTATTCAGGACTCACACAAAATACTCAAAGACCCACAAAATGACTCAGGGACCCATAGTCTTTAGCACAAATTGTACTCCAGTCAATTAGCTACACCATCAATGTAGCTAATATATTCCCTACAACAAATTATCCCATAACCCTCAAACTTCATATTTTGTACTCGTTTTCAAATATTATTACTACTACTATTATTAAAACATTTTTCTTAAGAAAAACATATGTTTTTTTTAACTTTCTTTCGTTACAATGGTTTTTCTCACACGTTGCAACACGTGAGAAAATATATCTCGTTTTTTCTAACTATATTACAACCCGCAAATTAAAATATGAGTTCGTCCACCAACCTAGGAATCACAGGTCAAATTTCATCACCGACACTTAGTGAAATTTGTTGTATAGAAGTATAAAATTTTTACCGTCTTAGAAAATAATATTGCGGATTTTTAAGTGTGTTTTTACTTTTTACGTAATAAAAACTAGACATTATAAACACATTTAAAAGAACAAAATCTGATGTATTCGTTAAAAGAGCATGCGAGAAAATAAAAAGCAAGCCGTAATAAATGTTGAAAAAACATTCCAAGGAATGATGATTTTATTAAGGTGACAAGATGAGGCGTCGCAATTGCAATTTTCAAGACAATTCGAAATAATGAGCTTGGGTTGCCATATCTTTTCAAGCCCTGAACTTACGCAGTATGTGTGTGTATGTAGGATGATTCTCTTGGGTCCCATCTAAGAATATATGTCTCTCCATTTCCCCACGCTCCGCCGCCCACAATACAAATCAATCTCCTCTAAATTACATTTATCAAATCATATCCAACATGAAACCATCTATCCGATTACCAACTTCATCCTGAAATTATTGTCTACGCACAAGAAATACATAGTTTAAGAAAAAAACATTAGTTACTGCTTTAGTTTTTACGAAAGCCAAAAAAGACGATTTTACCTTTTGAGAATTAATTACTGTTATTTTTTATTTTTGTAAATATCAATTTAGACTAAGAGTAATATAGTAAACTTAAATAAATTCAACTTTTATTTTTAGTAATGGACAATTATTTTAGGACGTACTAAAAAGAAAAGATGGACTATAATATTGAGACGGAGATAGTATAAAAGTGCTAATTCCATTTCTACTTCAAAAAAAAAATTGAAATGCAATCTTATCTCAAAAAACATTATTTTATAAAATTATCTCAGGTTGCCCAGATTACAACAGTTGCTCATAAAAGTACGACATGTTACCTTAAAAAATACGTTTTTTAATATTAAAGTACACATTTTTTTGGGCAACATAATGTATTTTTATGAGCAACTGTTATACTTCTGGGCAACCTGAGAAAAATTTATGAAATAATGTTTTTTAGGATAAGATTGCATTTCACTTTTTTTTTAAGTAGAAATGGAATTTTCCTATTATAAAATGCTATATAGTGTTAGCTATAAGTCCGGTACGTTGGTTTAGTCTCGTATAAGTATAACCCTTAAGGCTCGTCTGCGTCTTTTTAATTTTGTCGAGCTGCGAAGGGCGTTGAGCGGAGTAGGTGTTACACACTTGGACGATTAGATTATAACTCAATCTCGATTTTGAGCTTGAATCCATTAGGTTTACAATTAGTTAGCTTATTATCCAAGTTATATTTTATTATAAATAAAGATGGCATCTTATTATGTAATCACGTAAAAACACAATTCAATAATGACTCTATTTGCTATTTTACACAATATCACAACTTTTAGTAAGATCAAATAACAAAATTTACTATCCTCCAATCATTGGCTACTTGTCGATGATTCGAGGGATTCCCTTTATTTTCGAATTATTGTTTTTTTTTAATTGTGATTTTGTTTTTCGTTTTCAATTCATAAACCTTAAACCCTAGTCGTCAAAAAAAATTGAGTCGCATTCGATTAAACATATTTTTTTCTTCAGCCTCTATTTGTCTTCATTGTCGAAGATCATTGTTGTTGACAACAAAAGTTGATCATTAAATTGCCGCTCTCTCCTAAAGATAAAGAAAGTTGTGACGTAAAAAAATGGTCACGCAAAGGAGGATGTCGCAAGCAATAAACAACTATGTCGTTAATACAATTATGCTCCTGCTTAAACAAACAAACAAAGAAGATGAAGAAAAGAAGAAGCAACTTTCAACATTTATTATAGTTTGTCCGTCTGAAAGGTTGTCGTTCAAACTGCCAGGACGTATTAGACGATTAGATTATGGCCCAAACCTGATTGCGGGAGAAGTTTTAAAAGATTATCAGAAAAAGAGATGTGAACTTCCAAAATTTGAAGAAAATAGACAGGAAAAGTAGAAGAGATACTAGTCATCGGAGTCTCGTTCGTTTAACACAACGCAATCTAGAAAAAAAGAGTAGCATTAATCTCAATGTGTTGGCTGGAGACGAGGCTGAAGAGGAGGTGCATGAAGTTCGACCAATGGGTAGAGGCATAACAAAGAAATAGCGGCAGCATCATTGGGATCATCAACAGATGGCAATGACGAAGCGTTGGCTAGGTTGATGGTCGCCGAATATGCAAGTCAAACCAATTTGTTTCTGTCAGTGAAGAAAGAAGACCGTGTTACGTATTTACAGCTCAAAAGTATGAAGATGGATATGCAACAAAAGAAGATCGAGCGGTATATAGTAGTCCAACAAAGGTAACTCGAAATAAAGCAACAAATGTTCGCCATACAACTTGAAGAACATGCCAAAAAGTCGAATTCTTCTACGAGAAATGCTAGAACCACAAACAAACATTCACAAAAAGTTTTACAAAATGATTTGTCATTTAACTTGTGGATACATGTAGGAGAGATAATTCAAAAGTAACTTTGAGAATGCCACAAATTACATGACAAATCATTTTGTAAAACTTTTTGTGGAAGTCTGTTTGTGGTTCTAGCATTTCTCTTCTTCTACATGAGCCCTACTGTAGTCAAGTTATCAATATAATTTATCGGGCGATAAAAGCAAAGTAGATTTTGCCATATTAATTTACGGTTTTTAGTTCGTACGTTTAAATTTTTAGTTATCAATATAATGTTTATAATTTATTAATAAAAGTTTAATCTAGTTTTTAATTAAATTTATTAAAAAAAATGAGTTAGAATGTGAAATGAGTTTACTAACAATTTGGTTGAAAGGTGAAAGAAGTCACGAGCATTATACATTTCACACGCAATTTAATTTGGGTTTTTTTAACCAATGCCCACTCGACAAAGATTAGTGTGTACTCATTAATAAACACAATTTTTTTAGTTAACATAAAAATACATTGAATTTGAGTTTATTCAAGTGAAAATAATGTTCAAATATAGCAATTTATAGGTTTATTAAATGTGTATTGTTTGCATTTTTTTATTAGTAATTAAAAAAATTTATGTTTGTTAATTACACATTAACTTGTGTCCAGTGAGCATTGATTAGCAAAACTCATTAAATTTACACAAAAGTAGCATAAAATAACTCCTTTAACTTTTGCTCTATGGAGTTTTCCGGTTTCCATATACGTGCGAGAGACGTACAGAATGGGAGAGCTAAAGAGAGATACAATGTTAACAGATCACTTGTGGAATTATGTTTAACATACCCTTTTTATTTTATCAAATTTAGACTTTATTAAGGGATATGTAATCCTTTGCTAAATAAATAAAAAAAAGGTAAATGTGCATCACTGCATGATTTATAATGTCAGCAACACTTTATTGCCATGCCTAAAAGAATGTAGAACTTTCAATGTTTCGTCAGTATATTGGTGTTGTTCTCCTAGATATGTTGGTGGCTTCGGCTTTTCTAGGGATCGATGTGCATCTTTGAAAAATCGTTAAACCTAAACAGAAAAAATAGAAATCAACTAAACCCTAAAGTTTGGTTAGTTTCACCATTTAAACAAACTTAGAGAACCTGAACGAAAAACATGTGGCCTATTAAACAAAGAACAAAATATAGATATTGGATATGCTTCGCTAGATCAGCTAAAACATGCTGAGATTAGTGAACGACTGAAACGATAATGTTATTGCGATTGTTTTTCTGAAAGTGACATTTTATGACAAGAAAACAATTCTTTCCTAATTTTTTTGGGAAGTTTCCAATTAATCTATTCTATAGTTTTTATTAATCAATTTTTGTATCAATGATGTGTTTTATTATACTTGTTTGAATAATTTTCTCCTGAATGTGTCTTTTGTAATGTAAGCTCTTACAAGTTTTGATCTCCTGATGCAAATCCGAACTTTGCAAGCCAAACTTTGAGACATCAAAGTTTGGTATAAAAAGTTTACTGGAACAATGAAGGGATTCTTATGAGAATGGTGACTATGATGAAGATCCATACGATGATGATATATATGAAGGCAAGGATAATCCTGACAAAATTCAAGATATATATATATATAATAATTTGGGGATCGAGCCCGAGATCTTATTTGAAATGGGAAGATCTAGGATAGGCGGCCAACCTCCTGGAGAGAGCGATTTGCATGGACCAGGTGAGTAGGGATGCAGCTCCGTGGACCGCTCGTCGGGCCTAATAGGTGGTGGTATCACACCCTTCTCGAAGGAACCGTACGTGAGACTCTCGCGTCATACGACTCCGTCCCGGAATCAGGACCCCTTTCCTTTGACCAACGGGTCCTCAAACCAACTTGTCCTTCCTTTCTATTTCTCGGTAAGCGGTTTTTTTTTCATTCATTGACTGATTTGATTCAAGGTGAAGTCGTAGGAAGAAATAGTTTCTTATTTCTTTTGTAGTCTAGTCACTTTGTGTACCTTACTATAAGGAAGTAGTTTTTCCTATTTAACGAGCGGAGATGTAGGACTCACCCTCATCCTTTATACTTAAATATTTTTTGGAGTAATAATATATACCGGGGAGACCCTTTACCCAAAAAAAACTTTGAGACACCAAATAAAAACCGAAAAGCCAGTAGTCCAAGCCGAAAAACCAAGAACCAAAAACCAAAAATCAAAAACCAAAAAGGTAAACTATGATAAAACCAGAATGTAATAATTCTTAAAAATAGAATATATATTTTCGGCTCGATTTCAGTTTTACGCAAAAACTAAGCCAGTGACTTCAAAAAGTTTATTTAGGTCATCATGGTTACATCACATTTACTCAAACTCTAAGTTGAATCTTATTGTTAGTGCTGTAAACAATCGGACGAATACGGATGAAACTTTGTTCATGTTGCGTTCATTTAAATTTGACCGGACAAATGAAAGAACACGATCACTTAAACTAACGGATTTTCTTGTCCATGTTTGTTTATTAAGAAAATAAGGTTGTTCATGTCCGTTAGTAAGCACTAAACGAACATTAACGAACGGACATATATATGTTGGGATTTTACATCTATTTAACCAATTAAACATATCACGAGTACGCAGCGGAAAGATCAAACACGTATAGAACTTATAATTAACAAGGGATTGAAGATGTGTACCTTTTAGCAAGAAACGTTACACTGTTTTTAGCAATAAACGTTACACCGTTTTCAATATACGCGTGTGTATAACACCACGCAAAACCACCAAGGATCAAAAGAATAATCCCTCTAAGTTTACACACACAATACGTTCTTAGCAAACAACGTGTATGCTAGTACTAGTAGTGTTTAACCAAACGATCACCGTAGATTGACTAACAACTAAACCAAATAACCATTCGTGTTCTTGAGGGTCGAACCACAACCAAACAAAAAACCCTCTGTGGGTTTGCTGCCGATCGAACAGGAGGGGAAAAGAAAAACCGAAAACCTTAAAAGGTTTTGGTTCGGTCGACTAGGAGAAAAAGCAAGAGAGATTAGGGATTTTAGGGATTACAATTTATGAGCTAATGAAAGCCCCTAGACCCCTATTTATATACCTCTTAGCTTGGAGAGCAAGCAAGCAATCCCACCTCCTCTTGGAGGGGTATTCGGCCGACTATAAGGAAAGAGGGGGAAACCAAAACTTTCCTTTTTCCCGGTTTTGCATATTAGTCCTTTAACTATTAACGACTAATATTTATTCTTGTTAAACTTTTAACGATCGTTTTTTAAAACACTAATTAATATATTACATTAATATATTAAAGCGTTGTTCTACATATTAACGTTTGCGTCCCCTTAGGCTCGAATAAATTTCCGGACATATATACTTTATATTTGTTCATATTCCAACAGCTCCCACTTGGACATGTAGAAATTATACAATAACATTGGTAAGCGTCTAGCAACACGCCAATGCTCCCAGAAATATCCGAGTGTGGTTTCATAAAGACACGGACAAATGATTTATGAATTTACAATCCCTTTGTTTTCGATACCGTGTTAAAAATGGATATGGATCAATGTCATTCCATTATTTAACGATTCTGTTTCTCGTATATGTAACTAATCAAGATTACCAAAAATTAATGAGACATATCTACATGAGTTTTCGGGTACGGCCATACACACATCTAATTAATTCTACGAGGGGCCCAATGACATCATTCTTCAACTATTGAAGGAACAAATTTTGTATTGACTACAAGTGCCAAGTCATCATGTTTCAAAATCACTTTTGAAATAACCCTTATTAGTTATCTATTTTTCAGGATAACTTAGACTAGATCAAGAAGGATTATCCACATATGCAAGACCTACTTGCATCTCAAGTCTAAGGATTTTGTAAATAAAATCACTTACAAGATTTACTTAATGCTGACGATCTATAAAGTAATATTCTTGTGTTGGGGAAATCCAATATTCATTTTATGAATATCATGTGAGTTTGGTGGACACATCCTTAATATCTACAATATCACCAATCACTCAGAATTGTCTTAATTTAACAATATTCTCATATTGTTAATCGACAACGGATTAATTTAGAATTATAACTATTATTATTCATGGATTTAAACATGCAAATATAAGACACAATTTAAGATAAAAATAACAAAATACCAAGTATCATTATCATAAAATAAATTGTTAAAACATCTTTTATTCAAATACTAAACACGGATCTACATGAAACTACTAGCTAAACGAAGTCCCATGCTCTTAGCATGTTGAGTAAGCTTTCCTTTCGGTAAAGCCTTTGTAAAAGGATATGCTAGATTGTCATCTATGTGAACTTTAAGAAGGTTACTTCTATGGTAGTGTCTGGCGCCTCTCTGAACTCCCGGTTCATTAGCAAAATGAAGTGCATCTTAATTATCGCCAAAAATTCTAATAGGTTCGTTTATTGTTGGTACTATACCAAGCCCTGAAATAAACTTCCTAATCCAAACAACTTTCATCGCAGCTTCTGAAGCAGTTATGTATTCAGCTTCTGTAGCAGACATTGCAGTAGTACTTTGCTTGGATCTTTTCAAGTCCACTGCGCCTCCATTCAAAATGAAAACATATCCTGTCAGAGATTTCATATCATCTATATCGGTCTCAAATCCAGCATTGTAATAGCAATCAACTCGAAGTTCAGCTTTCGGATTTCCACCATAAACCAAGAACATATCTTTAGTATTTCTTAAATACTTAAGAATATTTTTCACAGTAGTCCAGTGACTTTCACCAGGATTCTGTTGAAACCAGCTTGTAATATTTTGCGCGAATGCAACATCAGGTCTAGTGCATCTTACAGCATACATAATGGAACCCACAACCGAAGCATAAGGTACATTTTGCATACGCTTCATCTCTTTAGGTGTTGAAGCACCTTGTGTTTTGTTTAAGTCACGTCTTTCTTGCATAGGGATATGACCACGTTTGGAATTATCCATTTTATATCTCTTTAAGATCTTATCCATGTAAGCATT
>BQNB010046040.1:2961-43941 GCA_026074375.1 Tanacetum coccineum | reverse complement strand
TTATTTTTAAGCAACTAAATGGAACCTTATGACCTAGTGGCTTATAAAACCTTAAAGCCTATGCTAAAAACTATCTAAAGCAACAATCAAAAATCATTTTGAAAATGAAATAAGCTAGGAAAAGGCTAAAAGAAAAGGCTAGTGCAGGCAGATTAACTATTTTTTTTTAATTTTTGAGATTTGAAAATGCCTAAGTGCAGCCTTAAGATTAAGCTACTAAAAGCTAATGAAAAGTATTAAAATCTAAAAACAGATCAACCTTGATGTCCAAAGAGCTTGTACTTTCAAAATCTTATCATAAAACAAACTCCTACTCGTCTAAATTTGCTATAGAAAACTGTCATTTGGACAAAATAGAAACTAAGAACCTTAAGTTGTTTTGACTCAAAAATGCACAAGCAAGTGCTCACTTAAACTTATTCTTTTCTACTGCATGTATAGACTAAAACATACTTGAAGACAATACCAACAAACTACTAATGAAATCTAATGCAAATTAACTGATATCTTAAACCTGGACTACACAAATTCAACCATGGTTTTAAAAACTTGATATCTAAACTTTGAAACTTAAAACAACATATTTAAAGAACAAATTTAAGCTGATTAAAGCTGATTCAAAAGCCAAATTTAACTTTTGACCTTATTTGACCCATTTTGAATCTTATGCCAAACACCTCTTTAAAAACCTATTTTGCACTTTTAAACTATTAAAGGCCTAATTAAGCTGATTTTTGTTAAAACAGATTTAGTATTAAGACAATTAAGCATTAATAAGCAAACATCAACCACTAATGAGCAATATCTAATAAGCTATAATAATAAGCTAATAGCTAGGAATTTTAAGACAGTTTAACTAATAAGATTGAACAAGAAAAATCTAAGCTATAGACTAACAATATTAAGCTATACTAAGATGCAACAAGTAGAAATAAGCACAATATAACTACTATTAAGCACTAAATAAGCATAAACTTAGCAAAATAGAATGATAAGCTAGATTATAGAAATAGAAACTTGTACCTTAATCCCAGCTAAACAAGGATGTAATTTGCTCTTAAGAGCTTAGAATTAAGCTCCAGCTTATCATAGATAAGCTGGTATTGTCAATAAGCCCTTCCACAATTGGCTTATCATCCATATCAAAAGTTGAGGTAAATTTAGGGTGAAATGAGTAATCTAATAAGCTCAGTTAAGCTTTTAAGGGCTTAACTGAGCGATAATAAGCTTAAGTAGTATATAAGAGCTTATGGGAGCTTATTGAGACTTATTAAATCATAACACAGATCATTGTAAGTTAAATTACATATTAAGTAAAACAGATTTTAAAAACACAAGATTAAAAGTAAATTGCAAATTTTATTAATGAAACTGAGTTACAAAGCTTTTAAAAGGAAAATACAAGAATTTAAATGACAATAAGCTAAAAGCTAAATTCTACACTACTCCTACTCTAGATGCCTCTAACTGTGTGAAATCCTCTTCTATTTATAGAGAGGTGATGAAGCTTCTGGCCCTTTTGGAGCGTCCCATTGCTTTTAATCCCAGCCCTTCAATCCATATTGCCTCAAATCCTTTCATCTTGGCCGTTGACTTGTGTGTACGTCACATCCACCAATCATTTGCTTGGGTATCGCCAATGTGGCAGTGATGTGTCAGGGTCATGCGTTAAGCGTGGTCTTCTAGAAGCAATGGGTGAGGGCGGGCAAAGGATTTGATTAAGTGAAATCTTTTAACCGTGCCCTGTGTAAATTCGTTGCAATATGTAAAATGGGAGGGAGGAGAAAGGGATAAACAGTGTTTTGATTTGGGTAAAAGATTGGGCTTGGGTTATGTGTTGGGCCAGTTTTAGGTTTAAATGTTTAATGGATTTAACATGAGTTATATTTGAGGACTATTGGTGTAATGGAAAGGACTAACAGAGTATTTTGGTTTGGACTGATGGTGTTAGTCCCCAAGGACTAACTATGTAATGTATTTAGGGATTTTTAGGGTTAAAGGATTAACTGGATTGGATTTGGTTAAGACTCAAGATAAATTCGCCTTCGGCTTCGATTTCTTGTACTCATTCCATTCTCGTGCTCGGTTTCGTTCGTGTTGCCTTGTTTTGGTCCTTTTTGATGAATATCCATACCTGCAAGACATAAATCACAAAATATACAAATACAATGCATTTTTATCTGTTTTTGGTCTTTTTAGCTCGTTTAAATAGGAAAAGGGTATGTGTAAAGAAGCACATACCGAAATTCCCCATACTAAGCTATTGTCGTGTCCTCACGCAATATTATAAATAACACTTTTTAGAGAACTAAGAATCTTAATCCCCCTTGATTAATTACCTCGAAAAGTAGCTAAGTATTCATCTTAAGAGTTTAAAGAAACATTAGCTCTAAAAAGCCCCGTTTTTCCATTTTCAATATTTTTCCATATTTTTTATGCTTTTTCATAACTTTCCATACTTCAACACTTCATAACATTGTGCTTACATTATTCTTTGATAATACTTAAGATCATGGAACAAGCAAAATAAATTCATCGTCCCCAACTTTCACTTCTCCATACTAAGCTTAAAAACAAGATCATTGTCAAATACAAGTCATGATACTAACACTACTCATAAATACTAATTGTGTATTACTTTTTCTCCCTTATTCCTAATTTTGTATCTCAAGATTTTATTTTTGTCATATACCCGAAGGCTCTTTAAGACTTATTTCGATATTTATTAGATCCGAAAATAAAGCGGGACGGTTAAAGATAAAAATTAGCTTCAACCCCTATTCTTGAAAACCGATGAGGTCCACATCGAGGTGACCAAAATTTGGCTTTTATTAGGCTACTTATTTATTTAACTTGATTTACGTCATATACCCTAAGGCTCTTTAAGACATAAATCAAGTGAGATTTAATTTGCACCATATACCCTAAGGCTCTTTAAGGTGTAAGTAAAGCAATTATTCATATGATATATATAGTATGCCAAATTCCGAATCCCGATGTGTACCTATTTTATTGGCATCGTCTTCCAAGTTAGTGGAAAGTTACTAAAAATTAAATTGAACCGGACAACCTTATTTATTAAACATTATTAATATACAAGTGAAACAAACTAATGGGAGAAAAAGCCACAATTAATACTTATAAGCTCTAAAGCAAACCAACTATTTCACGCTTAATATCATGACTTATACTTGACTCTGACATTTCTCGTTCTTCGCAATTTAAAATCTCTAAGAAAGAGACTTGCGAATGCTTAGCCTAGCGAATTAAGATCGGCACTTTAACAAGTCACATAGACTAGCAACAATCTTAATTCTAATAAATCAAGTTCGGCATAATGCATAAGCCTACATAAGACTAGCAACAAACTTGATTTAAATATGTTAAGGAAAAAGCTAAGGTATTAAACCGGTCGGATCAAAATTTATTCCTCGTTCTCACCTTTTTGTGTTACAACACTTATTTCATCACTTTATTCCAACATTTATCACTTTTTTTCACTTTATCATGCACAAAAATTTTTAAATTTTGCTATTTTCACATAAATCACATATTTTTGGTGGAAAAACGGGTTACGTGAGAACAACGGTTGCAGGTATAATCAAATCGATAGATTCTCCCCCCCCTACTAGAACGAAACAGTGTTCTCAATGTTTTAGGCAGAGTCTCTACGCAAATCTAAAGCCGTTTATTAATTATGCTAAAGATAAACGTTAGTCGATAAGATTTGGATATTGGATTCCCTAAATGAAGCTGGGGATATGAAACTCGAGTGTATGAATGGACAAAACCATGAGCACGAGAGTCTTCAAAATCCAGGACATCCTGGAAAATACAACACAAAACACGAAACATGAGAAAGGAAGAGGCGAGCCTCCTCACAACACACTTATTAATAAATAGAAAAGGAAAAGATAAAAACACGGGTTGCCTCCCGAGAAGCGCTTGTTTTTGTGCGAGTCTCTAGCTTGACTTTCCCCGAATTCCTTTGTCCTTGAGGCAGAAACATATTAATTGAAAAATTGTCATCAGATTCTTGCATGCCACCGGCTCTAATGAATAAAAACTATAAGCGGAGATGCCGGGGTCAAAAATGGTGTCCTCACTCCCGAAGGAGAAAGGAAAAGAAGATTCCACTGGATAGGTGAAATAAGGAAGAAAAAGTCGGATAACATATGTGAGGAAAAGATAAAGGCGATCCACAAGGGTGAGAAGGGTGGGTAAAACATTAGGCACATGAACATAAAGTTTTCTTGTCAAATTATCAGAAATATCTTCCACTACAACTCTAGTCAACTCTCCCTGATCGGGCTCAATCTCAAAATGAAATGAATCATACTCGGGAAGAGAAATATCAGCATGAACAGTGGTACTGCCACTATTCTTCTCTTCAATATCAAATCTAAAAGTCTTAAGCTCAGGTAAAGAGAGAAATGTCTTGGTTTTTTCCAAGAAAAAGTCACTATCATTAACGGGGATAGGAAATGAAAAGGGAGACTTGAGCACAAAATCAAGAGTGGGGTTGTCATTCAAAGATTCGGTCTTAGCAATAAGGAGATTGATATTCCGTAATTTCTCACGAAGAATATCGTCCTTGATTGTTAGAAGAATATCAGTATCAATCTCTCCATCTTCAGTGTCAAAATCCTTTACCTCCTTTAAGCTGACGAGCTCAGAATCGAGAGGTGATGCCTCAACATAATCGATATCCTCAAAAGAATCGTCATCACTCGAAGTATCATCATAAAACAATTGGTCATCAAGACGAATATCTTCTTCTGGATCAAAATCATCTTCATGAATTCCCTGTGGAATAGGTGCGAGTTCACCAGAGAACTCCTCGAGAAGAGAGTCAATCTTAGGAGAATAAACAATCGGAGTCTCTTTATTAATCAAAGATTCCATAAGATCTGACTCGGCATCAAAGTGTTTTTTATCACAAGAAGGCACATCACACATATTATCAAAAATACCCTCGGACTCACTTGGGATTGGGACAAGGTTCTTAACACTAGACTTTATTACTTCGTCCGATTCCATTTCCGGAATAGTGTTAAGATGCTCGTCCCCCATACTTAGAGAGTTATCAGGTTCCTCGGTTGGTAAGTCGGGTGTGATTGCTTTAGACGATCTCTCTAGATATTCCCTATATTGAATAGTGTATTCTTCATCATCATTGTCAATAATAGGAAAATTCCAATATGGAGTAAAACTTTGAGCCACCTGCTCCTCCTGCTCTTTCTGAACTGCCAGATTAGCCGCTTGCTCACATTCAATACGCTTTTCTTCACGTTGTTTCAAAATTTTAGCAATAGTTCGTGAATCATTAGAAAGTTGAAGTAGCAATTTCGGCAAACTCCGTGGTTTAATTTGCTTTTCGTCCCAAACTTGAATTAATTTAAGAATTCTTTCCTTAGCCAACAATACTCTTATACTCATTTCTTCATGAGGAAAAATATTTCTATTAAAAAGGGTTCGATTATTTTAAATTAGCCTTGTCATATCTAGCAACATATCCTTATTCGATCTCCGAGGAAGTTGATGAGTGACGGAAAATTATGGGGTTTGATCAAAACCGAAATAGTTAGAATTATGCTCAAAGTGGTTTTGATTCATCGGTTGACATTGAAAACTTTCATGAAGACCCCATAATTACAACAAAGAAAACTCGATGAATTATGTGAATAATAATTATCATCATAGTTTTGATTGTAACACGATTCCTGCTCATAGACAAACAGGAATTGTAGTGGACAATCATAACCATAATGAGAATTGTTTCCGCATAACTGGCACAAGTATGTCTCGTACTGGGGCTGTGGAGGTTGGTAAGAAAAATCGAGTGTTTCATCTTTTAAAATGGGCTCGGTATTATTGACAAATTTGTCTCTAAAACTTACATTTGTATAATGCCGACAATTTCCACCGTTAAATTGACCTCCACACCACGAGCATCTTGAAAACCAAGACATGTCGAAGAATTATCAGATAAGAAGGTTAAGAAGATAATAATTAAACGAATAAGAGGATAAAGAAGAATATTTATAGAATTTTCAAATAATACCTAAGAAAAAGAAATAATTAAGAAAGAAAAATATTTGTGTTAACCGAAAGTCAAAAGTACACGGTAGCTCTCTAGAAAACGCACAAAGAAGCGGAGGAGCGGGTAAGCGCGAAGCGTTTTAAAAACCTTTTCCTTTCGGGTCGAAGTTCGTAGGATCGACCCTCCTTATACCTCTTTTTTAGTTTGTTTACTAAAGGTGGGCCGAAACGATAATTAACAAACGGTTATTTTTTTAATACTAAAATAAAAGAAAATAATAATAGAAGTGTAAAATATTTTTTTATTTTTATATTTATATAATAGAAGAAAATATTCACAAATGAAAACTGAAAACTTCACGAGGAAGGGTCTTCAAAACACTAATCTTCAAACGAAACGCGATAATCGTACACACCTCCCCGGCAGCGGCGCCAAAAATTGATCCGCACCAAACCACACACACAAACAAGTATGTGTAATTAAGTAGCAAATACAATTATAGTATAGTAGTATACGTATTCCAAAAGATTTAAAGAAAATTGCTTTTGACCAAAGCAATTCCTAAAAACTCCCGGGTCGTTTTTCCTCGGCGAAGTGCGAATAGAAAATCGGTTAAGTTCGTGATCGCGCGTTTTGAATGGTTTAAAAGATTTTTGATATGGTTTTCTAAATCCTACTAAATGTAAATGACAAATAAATAAATGCATAAAAACAAGTAAGAAGTAACGACAATTAAACACGTAAGCATAAAAACGTAAATGGGAATTAAAAACGCGACATTTAAGCAACTATGACAAATTTAATCCCTACGAATGCAAATTTAATTTTTATAAATCCTAAATGACAAAAGTAAATTTTCAGAAAAAGAATTATATTTTTTTGATTTTTAATTTATTTATTATGATTTTTTAAAGTTTTTAATCTAAATAAATGCACGAAAAATACTAAACTTAAAACTAAAAAACTAAGAAAATGCTAAAAGTAGCTTAAGCTATAAAGAATGCAGGAAAAATACTAGCTAGGAAATAGCTTAAATGAATAATCCAGAAAAAGCCTAATAAGCACTCGAAGTGCTTTTTATTAAAACGGGCAAAAAAGGGTTTAATTTATTTTTGTGCTCATTAGGTGTGAAGTCCCAAGGGCGCAGTGGTGTGGTGAGTGTGTATAAAAGAGGGTTGAGCTAGGTTGAGGTCTTGGGTTCGAGTCCTGCTCACCCAAGACTTCCCTAATTCCCCTTTTTTTATTTTGTAAAACTTTTAAACAAACTTGTAAAATAGCTGATTCTTAACAACTTTTGTAAAAGAAACTTTTTGAGAAATCTACTTAATAAGCTAGAAAAAAGCCTTTTATTATGACAGATATACTTAAATGATTTTTAGCTTTTTCACTAAATTTAAGAAACAAATAAGCTTGAATAAGCTCAAACACAATCAAATAAGCTAAAATTACTTTAAACAAACCTAACAAGCACAGATGAACAACATTTAAACAAAAGCATTTTGACACAAAATTGTTTACCAAATAGACAACAAGGCAACTTTGAGCTTATTTTTAAGCAACTAAATGAAACCTTATGACCTAGTGGCTTATAAAATCTTAAAGCCTATGCTAAAAACTATCTAAATCAACAATCAAAAAGCATTTTGAAAATCAAATAAGCTAGGAAAAGGCTAAAAGAAAAGGCTAGGCAGATTAACTATTTTTTTTTTGAGATTTGAAAATGCCTAAGTGCAGCCTTAAGATTAAGCTACTAAAAGCTAATGAAAAGTCTCAAAAGCTAAAAACAGATCAACCTTGATGTCCAAAGAGCTTGTACTTTCAAAATCTTATCTTAAAACAAACTCTTACTCGTCTAAATTTGCTATAGAAAACTGTCTTTTGGACAAAATAGAAACTAAGAACCTTAAGTTGTTTGGACTCAAAATGCACAAGACAAGTGCTCACTTAAACTTATTCTTTTCTACTGCATTTATAGACTAAAACATACTTGAAGACAATACCAACAAACTGCTAATGAAAATCTAATGCAAATTAACTGATATCTTAAACCTGTACTACACAGATTTAATCTTGGTTTTAAAAACTTGATATCTAAACTTGGAAACTTAAAACAACAGATTTAAAGAACAAATTTAAGCTGATTAAAGCTGATTCAAAAGCCAAATTCAACTTTTGACCTTATTTGACCCATTTTGAATCTTATGCCAAACACCCCTTTAAAAACCTATTTTGCACTTTTAAACTATTAAAGGCCTAATTAAGCTAATTTTTGTTAAAACAGATTTAGTATTAATACAATTAAGCATTAATAAGCAAACATCAACCACTAATGAGCAATATCTAATAAGCTATAATAATAAGCTAATAGCTAGGATTTTTGAGACAGTTTAACTAATAAGATTGAACAAGAAAAATCTAAGCTATAGACTAACAATATTAAGCTATACTAAGATGAAACAAGTAGAAATAAGCACAATATAACTACTATTAAGCACTAAATAAGCATAAATTTAGCAAAACAGAATGATAAGCTAGATTATAGAAATAGAAACTTATACCTTAATCCCAGCTAAACAGGGATGTAATTTGCTTTTAAGAGCTTAGAATTAAGCTCCAGCTTATCATATATAAGCTAGTATTGTCTATAAGCCCTTCTACAATTGGCTTATCATCCATATTTAAAGCTGAGGTAATTTTAGGGTGAAAGTTAAGCTTTTAAAGGCTTAACTGAGTGATAATAAGCTTAAGTAGTATATAAGAGCTTATGGGAGCTTATTGAGACGTATTAAATCATAACACAAATCATTGTAAGCTAAATTGCATATTAAGTAAAACAGATTTTAAAAACACAAGATTAAAAGTAAATTGCAAATTTTATTAATGAAACTGAGTTACAAAGCTTTTAAAAGGAAAATACAAGAATTTAAATGACTATAAGCTAAAAGCGAAATTCTACACTACTCCTACTCTAGATGCCTCTAACTGTGTGAAATCCTCTTCTATTTATAGAGAGGTGATGAAGCTTTGGCCCTTTTGGAGCGTCCCATTGCTTTTAATCTCAGCCCTTCAATCCATACTGCTTCAAATCCTTTCATCTTGGCCGTTGATTTGTGTGTACGTCACATCCACCAATCATTTGCTTGGAGATCGCCAACGTGGCAGTGATGTGTCGGGGTCATGCGTTAAGTGTGGTCTTCTAGAAGCAAGGGGTGAGGGCGGGCAAAGGATTTGATTGAGTGAAATCTTTTAACCGTACCCTGTGTAAATTCGTTGCAATATGTAAAATGGGAGGGATGAGAAAGGGATAAACAGTGTTTTGATTTGGGGCGTTGACCCGTTTTTTTACAAGTTTGACTTAGGTAAAAGATTAGGCTTGGGTTATGAGTTGGGCCAGTTTTAGGTTTAAATGTTTAATGGATTTAACGGGAGTTATATTTGAGGACTATTGGTGTAATGGAAAGGACTAACGGAGTATTTTGGTTTGGACTAATGGTGTTAGTCCCCAAGGACTAACTGTGTAATAGTTTTAGGGATTATTAATGTTAAAGGATTAACTGGATTGGATTTGGTTAAGACTCGAGATAAATTCGCCTTCGGCTTTGATTTCTTGTACTCATTCCATTCCCGTGCTCGGTTTCGTTCGTTTTGCCTTGTTTTTGTCCTTTTTGATGAATATCTATACCTGCAAGACATAAATCACAAAATATACAAATACAATGCATTTTTATCTGTTTTTGGTCATTTTAGCTCGTTTAAATAGGAAAAGGGTATGTGTAAATAAGCACATACCGCACATACCGGTTGATCTTGCATATATTCGAATCTAGTGTTTTTATAAGCAAATTTTTTTTAAAACGACAATCAACCGGTAAACTATTCAACCCCCCTTCTAGTTTCCATACTATGGAATGAATTGCACCAAGTTCAACCTTCTGGATATAGGTAACATTACTCATTCTTATCTTATGCTTCTTTAAAGGTTCTTGATTATAATGATAATCTTGTGATAAAACTAGTTAATTACAACACGTTATCAGCATGATCGTTCACGTCGTTATAATCAAGTAAGTTTTAAAGAAAAGAAACCATGTAAACTTTTTCTTAAAAACATATATCGTTTTCCATCTTCACATTTGAATGGCAAGACACATAACCAAATCAAATCATTGAATATTTGATTACAAACTATTTTAACTTGCCACCAGTTTGCCATAAAATTTTAAACTTAAATACCTTAACATTTCTTTTAATAAAAGTTGCTACGTTTTATAAAAGCAGTAAACAATTAATAATCAAAATTATCTTAATCATCTATATGGACACATATTCATGGACATATGACAATCTTGGGACTACTAACCATTTGTATCTTATTATTAAGCTAACCTTTATTATTGTTATCACTAACCTTTCATTTATGCAATTAACATTTACTTTATTGCAACTAAGTTTTATTTACGTAACTAACATTTAGTTTATTGCACCTAACATTTATTTATGTAACTAACATTTACTTTACGCATTTAACATTTACTTATGCGGTAACTAACTTTTATTTATGTCTTAACTGTTATTTATTTCGTACACTAATTTTTATTCTCATATTTACTAATCTTTATATTTGTATTTATCATAATGTGTTAACCGAGTTTATTTCTTATTTATTCTTCTTATCGATTTCTGTATAAAAACTTTTATAAAATATATGTACATAATATCTCTTTAACGGTTATAAACGGAAACAAACAGCTTTACAATGTCTATATTTTTTGCTTTAAATTCAGAGCTGCCAAACCACAAAGTTTTTACAAAAAACAAATCATCATCTATCTTAAATAAAGTTTTTTTGGCTCAAAGAAGTTTTCAAGGATGGTTAGCCCCTCTTTAGTTATTATCATCATCACAGTCATTATGCTTATTTACCCTCTGGTTAATCTCCCACGTGGAGGATTGTACTTTTGTTTGGGCTTTTATATATTTGTTATCCTTCCATTACTCTGTATTGCACTATACATCGATATTAATAGATTCTAATGATATGTTGTTTGTCTAAATTTTGATATTTTCATAAATGTAAAACTTATCAAAGCTTGAATTTGGCGCTCTTAATGTCACTAGAAAAAACTATATGCCATGGGTTCTTGATGTTAAAATGCATCTTGAAACCAATGGGAATTGCACAAACTATTGTTGAAAATAATGATAGTCCGCCACAAGATAAAGCAAGGGCAAACATTTTTCTTCGTAAACATATTGATGATGGACTAAAATTTGAATACTTACAACTGAAGATCCAAGTATTCTTGGAAAGATCTTAAGAATCGCTTTGATAATCAAAGGGAAGTTTTACTTCCAGTTGTACGAGAAGAATGGAGACCTTTACAATTCCAAGACTTTAAAAAAGTCATTGAATACTTGTTCAGGATTTGTTCACAGCTAAAATTCTATGGACAAAGTGTTACTGATGCAGATATGCTAGAGAAAATTTACTCCATATTTCATGCATCAAACGTGACTTTGCAGTAACAATACCGACTTCAGAATTTCACAAGATATTCTGAGCTAAATGCTTATCTTCTTGTTGCTGAACAGATTAATGAGCTTTTAATGACAAATCATCAGTCTCGTCCCACTAGATCATTAGCATATCCTGAAGTGAATGCTACTAAAAATGATCCTAAAAGCTTTATGCATAGGCAAGGCCAAAGTCATGGAAAAGGCCGTGGTCGAATTGGCAAAAACAATTCTCATGGCCATAACCTTTCTTTTGATCAGAATAAGAAAATCGGTCGAGTTCATACTCATGGTCGTGGATTCACCCGTGGTAGTGGTCAAAGAACCAACAATTATGCTCCACGAAACAATAAGGCCAAAAATGTGGGCAAGCAAACATAATGGTGAATCTGGCCCGTTGCAAAACAATGATGGTTCTTGCTTTAGATGTGGTAGCTCAAACCACTGGGCAAAGTCTTGTTGAATAGCCCCTCACCTCTGTGAGTTGTATCAAGCATCTATCAAAGAAAAAAAGAGAGGTCAATCTTGTGGACCAAGTTGATTTTGGAAACAATGACTTGGATACCTCAGACTTCTTCAATAATGACACTAAATTGAACACTTAAGATTTTTTCAGTGATCTGGATATCTGAGATGAACTATGTTGAATTATCATAATTATGTCTTTTGCTTTCATGTATTTCCATTTCACATGTATTTCCCTTTTCAAGCATGTTTTTCATTCGATAACTGGGATTTCATTTGTAAAATAACTTTTAAATAATATGAACTTCTAGTTATTTTCCTAATACGTACGCTCTAAATTTTTGTTTGAAGTTAAAATGAATTCCAATGGAGCACAACATCAACAAAAAGTTAGAGACCTATGTATAGCGGGTAGCGGTGCTACACATACTATCCTCAAGTCAAAGGAATATTTTTCTTAATACAGACCAACCAAAGGAACAATACATACAATATCAGGTCATGTGGATTTGATAGAAGGAATAGGAAAAGCTAATTTCATACTACCAAATGGCACAAAGTTTTTGATAAATAATGTTGTATTTTCTCCCAAGTCCAGTAGAAACTTGTTGAGTTTCGGTGACATATATCTTAATGGATATGACACTCAAACTACAACAATTGAAAATGAGAAATATTTGCATATCATCGATAAAAGCAATGTACTGGAAAAACTATCAATGCTCCATTCTGGATTGCATTATACACATTTAAGTGTGGCAGAATCACACATGGTGATTAAAGAGAAATCTTGTGATCCTGGTATAGTCAGTTTGTGGCATGACCGGTTAGGTCATCCAGGATCGACAATGATGAAAAGGATAATTGAAAGTACACATGGACATCCATTGAAGGATCAAAAAATCCTTCAGATGGATAAAATGGCTCCATGTGCATCTTGTTCTCTTGGGAAGTTAATTGCAAGGCCATCGCCACTTAAAGGGAAAAGGAATCACTTGTATTCCTTGAAAGAATTCAAAGCGATATTTGTGGACCGATACATCCACCATGTGGACCATTTAGATATTTTATGGTCATAATAGACGCATCAAGTAGATGGTCTCATGTATCACTGTTATCAACTCATAACGTGGCTTTTGCAAAATTCCTTGCTCAAATTATTAAATTGAGAGCACATTTTCTGGATTACACTAGTAAACGTGTAAGGCTTGATAATGATGGTGAGTTTATATCTCAAGCATTTAATGACTATTGTATGTCTGTAGGGATTGTCGTTGAACATCCAGTTGCTCATGTATACACACAAAATGGTTTAGCTGAATCATTGATTAAGCGTCTACAGTTAATAGCTAGACCGCTAATAGTGAGAACAAAACTCCCCGTATCTAGATGGGGTCATGCAATCTTGCATGCTGCATCTTTGATACGCATGAGACCAAGTGCAAACCATGTGTACTCCCCTATGCAACTTGCTTTTTACCGCCAAGCATATTGATGACATCAAATAACGTCACTTTATTATATCATTTGTCTCATCTATTTTGCCCACTTTTATATAATTATTGCATTATTTGGTACTTAATTGCTTTAGAGTTGATAAATGCAGTAATTCATGAGTGTTTTGTGAAGATAAGCTAAAAGGCGCATAATTTGGAGCTAAAACGAAGACATTTGAAGATTTCTGAATTTTCACCAATACGCCGTATCCAACTAAAGAGATACGGCGTATCAGCGCCAACACTTCACAAGAAAACGTGTTTGACCAATTCCTAATACGGCGTATCCATGCTATCTACATACGCCGTATCCATGAAGATAACTATTCGAAGATACAGTAAATCAAGTAAATTGGGAATGATATCAAAGATTTATTACGAACATAGCGCGTACTCCAAGGAATCTGTTGATCCTAAATCTTGATCGATTCTTTAGCTTGTAAAGAGTATGTTACCTTGGATAAATCCAAAATAACAATGGTAGAAACTTTGTGTGTATCCAACCCAATACGCCGTATCGACCTATCTAGATACGGCGTATCGAGTATTTTTCAGCAACTATAAATAGAAGACTCAAAAACGAGTTTTCAGTGTGCAATATCATATTCTTTATACCATACTCATCAGAGACGAATTTTAGAAGAGAAGATCAGCCATAAAGGTCAAGCATTGATCACGACTCCATAGAAGACATCGTGTAATTTTTACTCTCTTAATCGTTCGATTTCAATTATTTGATTACGCTTGTATAATTACAATGATTGTGGGCTAATACCCTCGGGTATTAGCCATCTTAATGAAAGTTCAATGTTTGGTTTGTTTTAAAATTGATTTCTTAATTTATCGTTGATTGTTTAATTATGTTTATCACCTCATACTTGTTTATGTGTTTGAATATGCGACCTATCATTCAACTGGGTCTAGTGTTACGGACCAAGTAATCTAGATACCGGGATAGCTCTCCATATCGTGTCTTATATTACTGGACCAATAGGATCACAAATAACGTTCTGTCTTTGTCTTTTGATTATGAGCTTAGTTGGACCGGTAGGTGACCCGTTTATGTTTCAGCAATCATGCTCTTAATTAACTGATAAAGATTGGAATAGTGGACTACCAGTATATAAAACACCTTCAAACAATAAGTGGGTAAAGTCCCGTTGGGCTAGAGTTTTAACAGGATCACCACTGCTTTAATTCTCTAAGATAGATTATAATTAAACTAAAGGATGCTTTATGCGGATGCATTAATTGTGACAGGATTAATTGTGTCTAGGTCTTAGGATGATGTCCCGCCTAAGTCTTAAGAATGATATGCCGCTTCGAGATAAGTAAATCATTGCACTAAAACAAACAAACCAGCATTGAACCGGATTTAATATGGCTAATACAGTTTTCTATCATTTGGCTTGTACCGCTTTTCTATCTTCTAATCTTCATCTTTTGTGTTTATTGTGTATTGAATTGGTATTTGTCATCACCAAACCTGTGCCAGTCTCTCAGGCTGAATCCCCCATTTCATTAGACAACGTACATAGCATAGGTTTAACCAGTAAATAGACTAATTAAAATACTGATAGAATATAGGATTAAATTTCCACTCTTAGTGTTCGACACCCTACTTACCGCGAACTCCATCTTGACCGGGTACACTGCTCGTTAAAGTGTTGTTTTAGGTTTGTCGGCTAAATATAAATGTAAAACTTGATAATCAAGTAATTGACCCTACACGACAGCACATCAGGTTTTTGGCGCTGTTTTCGGGGAGTGAAATAATTAAACCTTATTCTTATCAGTACTTCTAACCATTAATTAATTAGTTTAGTGTAATCAAATCATTTAAATTCTGTTATTCGCATTGTGTGTTTAAATTGTTTGTTAAATTCTTGCATTGCTCAATACAACGTATTCAATTCATTGAATACGGTGTATTAGTCCATTTTACCTTTTTCTCTATTGCAAGGTTGATTACAAGAAAAATGGATGACCCAAATATCACCATGGAGGAATGCATCAGACTGGAAGAAGAAAAAGCTCGAAGACATGGTCGCACGTTCAATTAGCAAACTACCACATTCGGGAAAGTTAAAAACTATGAAGATGAGGACGACCATCCCATTGACTTCGAAACTGAATTCCCGGCCATAGTCTTTGACAATACATTAACAGCAATCCAGCCTGAACCCACGGTATGTCCTCCTAACGAAAACGAGCTAGATTTCAGAATTTCATTAGACGAATCCGACGATGAAGATTACACGATAATTTTTGATGAAAATTCATTTTCATATAAAATAATTTCTGTCAATGATTTAAAAGAAACGGATTCGGGAGATGATAAACCTTTGTCTCCAAACCCTACGGTATAGCTGATTATTTTGATGATTTAGACTACTTTAAAGATCTGGAAAATGAATTTCCAGCCATTGTTTATAACGATGGCTTAACTTCTAAATCAGATTTTAGAATTAGACCTCTTATAAATTCTGAATGTATCGATGAAATTAATTTAATTGATGAAACATCACTGTCTGAATATGATGAAGAAATTGTTTTGCGTTTTAATGATTTATTCAACGATATTCATCCCGATGATTTAAAATCAGAAAAAGACAATGATGATAACGATATCGGTATAATACAGTCTTCAGAGGATAATGAAATTACGCATGGGGAAAATGGGTTTTCTGAAACAAGTCACGATAAAATCATTAAAACTTTTGAAATAGGAAGTTTTGTCATTAACTTAAATATCGTGATCTGGAATTATTAAGTAAACGAAATGCTATTCTTTCTTATAATAAATCTATATCTGCCGTATGGCATTCTGTTCGACCCTAAGCGGTATTATAAGGATGGTTCTCATACAAGCGTTGTGGAGGCCAAGGTACGTTCTCTTTTAAAATTTTGAAAATTGGTCTCCATACGGCGTATGTAGCTACATCTATACGCCGTATCAGTTTAATGTCTGATACGCCGTATCAGACAAATACCTATACGGTGTATCGAGCGTGAGTATAAAAACCCAGCTAGATATGCCGGATCGTTTCACACAATCTTTTTACCCGCAATAAAAAAATTTATTTTCACCGCGCACTTTGAAATCCTGAAACCATTTGGTTAAATGACGAGATAAGAAGAAAAAAGGTCGAACTTAAAGACCAGCTAAAACAAAAGTGCTTCTCGGGAGACAATCTGGTCATTTTAATTGTTTGAATTTTAATTTTCTGCACGAGTCTGTCTTCCCAGACATTACATACGGTGTATCGAACCCCTCTGGATACGGCGTATGTATGTCTGGACGTTATCAGTTTTAATACTTAATTATTTAATTTCCAGTAATTGTTTCTACAGGAATAATACGGCGTATCCTAGGGGTTGGGATACGACGTATTGACCCCTGTACAGTTGTGTGTTTAATTGTTTTCTTGTACCATTGTAGCGAGATAGAATTTGCACTTGTCTTCTAATCTTTTATACAGGACCCTGCAGAATATATGATACGGTATATGCTAAAAAAGACTTGTGTTGAACTCATTCGGGCATTCTGAAGCCCTAGTCAACATACTGTTTGCTCAAGAACTCATCATGGAGAATTATCACGAGCAAAACATCAGGAAGTTTTCCGTTCTAATTTTATTTTCCCTTATTATTTAATTGTTTTATCTATACAACAAGAACGTTGTATAATTTAAGTAGGGGGATGGAGAATTAGAACGTACTTGTCTTTTTTTTACAAAATAACATGCAAAGTGCTTAAAAATGGTCAAAATTTAAAAAATTTTCAGCATGACTTTTGTAAAAATCACTAGTTACATTAGCTAGCGCACTATAACCCTTGATACATATTGTGAGAATTAAGCCTATTCCGTTTCTAACTGTCTACTAAATTCTACAAATTTATGAGTGTGCTGATGATGTAGTGGACTTTAGAACTTGGCCTGGTATATCACTCGAGACCGCCATGATTAGTACTATGGATTTAGATGGAAGAACATGTTCAACTGATAAATTTCTAGGATTAAACCAAATTTCCTACATGTCGTAAAAATAACTAACTTCACTGGTTAGTTAACTCCCGTGTAACCCTTTATTACTCTCATTTTTAGAGTAAAATCCCCTAGAACAACCTGTTAAGCCATTCCTTTCTTTTTGTACACCATATAATATGTTTCGTTATACTTTTGCACCTTAGCCTACCGTGTAGATTAAGCCTATTTCTCTATGTTGCTAGTTGCTTTCGTGTAAAGTCTTGTATTTCCTGTGCCAAAGTGAAATTTTTCTATCTCTGTAATGGTCGAGAAATTGCACAATGAAATGGGAAAATATGTAGCTCGTAAGTTTCGCTACTTTTTGCAATTATGAATTATGTCCGATGAAGAAGTACTACAAGGAAAAGATTATCTGGATAAATTATGAAAGTGAAGACGGTGGAATCAAACCGAGGTTTATTATGCATTATGAAAAAAAAAGAGAAGGAAGAAAAATAGTCGTTTCAAAAAGAAGTCTATACCGACGGAATCACTTAGAAGGATCGATTATTCGTTGATACGTTACAAAAATCAACGATGTTAAGTTTTGTAAAAAGTGGCCGATATCACCCCTTGTGTAAAAGTATGTAAAGAGCGGGATGTAAGGGAATTTGACCGTTATGGGAACGTCAACTTTGGTTGTCTTTGTCATTTCTGTGATCGAGGCGTCTGTCTATATATTCGAGTCTTTGTCATGGAACGGTCGGGAGAAAGTTACTAGCAACCGCACCTTATTTGTTGGCTTAATCTATTTGTTTTGTGAATTTTATTTAACAACCATTTTACTTCCCTTTCCTAGAAACTAACCTTAGTGTCTACTCGAACGAGGACTTGTTCGAACATGCATGGCTATTCTGTCGTTACGGCCATGTATGCATGTCTCAGCTGCCTTGTTGGATGACGACTTTTGGTGAAACTTAGAAGGTCCCTAATCTATATCATTCTTCATCCTAACCGTTGGTTAAACACGAACAGGGATGTGTTCGAATTATATATGTCTATTCCATCGTTACGGGCGTGTATATATGATACAGCTGCCTTGTTGGTGTGGTACTTATGGTAAAAGACTGTTGAATGATCATCCGTAAGCCTTCTTAACCTAATTTAGCTTTTGACTTGTTCTTCCTTAGCTTTAGCGGTGGAGATGTGTATCCTTGCCAAGCTTATGATACAAAACTAATCACTACCGAGCAAATAAGCGTACTACTTAGATGTTGCACCCTAGATTAGTTGAGTGATCTGAGTGTTTTCATTTTCATATTTCGTGAGGAGCTTGGTTATGTACAGGTGATTAGGACAAAACGATAGTTAAACGGAAAATCCTTAACTTCGGTTCGGGACACATTTTAATAAACTAAACTTTTTCCAAGGTCTACTTGAGGACAAGTAGGATTCAAGTGGGGGGATGTTTGATGACATCAAATAATGTCACTTTATTATATCATTTATCCCATCTATTTTGCTCACTTTCATATAATTATTGCATTATTTGGTACTTAATCACTTTAAAGTTGATAAATGCAGTAATTCAGGAGTGTTTTGTGAAGATAAGCTAAAAGGCGCATAAATTAGAGCTAAAACGAAGACATTTGAAGATTTCAGAAAATTCACCAATACGCCGTATCCAACTAAAGAGATACGGCGTAACTGGGCCAAGATTTCACAAGAAAACGCGTTTGGCCAATTCCTAATACGGCGTATCCATGCTATCTATATACGCCATATCCATGAAGATAACTATTCGAAGATACAGTAAATCAAGTAAATTTGGAATGATATCAAAGATTTATTACGAACGTAGCGCGCACTCCAAGGAATCCAGCCCAATACGCCGTATCGACCTATTTGGATACGGCGTATCGAGTATTTTTTTCAGCAACTATAAATAAAAGACTCAAAAATGAGTTTTAAGTGTGCAATATCATATTCTTTATACCATACTCATCAGAGACAAATTTTAGAAGAGAAGATCAGCCATAAAGGTCAAGCATTGATCACGACTCCATAGACGACATCGTGTAATTTTTACTTTCTTAATCGTTCGATTTCAATTGTTTGATTACGCTTGTATAATTACAATGATTGTGGGCTAATACCTTCGGCTAATACCTTCGGGTATTAGCCATCTTTATGAAAGTTTAATGTTTGGTTTGTTTTAAAATCGATTACTTAATTTATTGTTGATTGTTTAATTATGTTTATCACCTCATACTTGTTTATGTGTTTGAATATGCGACCTATCATTCAACTGGGTCTAGTGTTATGGACCAAGTAATCTAGATACCGGGATAGCTCTCCATATCGTGTCTTATATTACTGGACCAATAGGATCACAAATAACGTTTTGTCTTTGTCTTTTGATTATGAGCTTAGTTGGACCGGTAGGTGACCCGTTTATGTTTCAGCAATCATGCTCTTAATTAACTTATAAAGATTGGGATAGTGGACTACCAGTATATAAAACACCTTCAAACATTAAGTGGGTAAAGTCCCGTTGGGCTAGAGTTTTAACAGGATCACCACTGCTTTAATTCTCTAAGATAGATTATAATTAAACTAAAGGATGCTTTATGCGGATGCATTAATTGTGACAGGATTAATTGTGTCTAGGTCTTAGGATGATGTCCCGCCTAAGTCTTAAGAATGATATGCCGCTTCGCGATAAGTAAATCATTGCACTAAAACAAACAAACCAGCATTGAACCGGATTTAATATGGCTAATACAGTTTTCTATCATTTGGCTTGTACCGCTTTTCTATCTTATAATCTTCATCCTTTTGTGTTTATTGTGTATTGAATTGGTATTTGTAATCACCAAACCTGTGCCAGTCTCTCAGGCTGAATCCCCTGTTTCATTAGACAACGTACATAGCATAGGTTTAACCTGTAAATAGACTAATTAAAATATAGGATTAAATTTCCACTCTTAGTGTTCGACACCCTACTTACCGCGAACTCCATCTTGACCGGGTACACTGCTCGTTAAAGTGTTGTTTTAGGTTTGTCAGCTAAATATAAATGTAAAACTTAATAATCAAATAATTAACCCTACACGACAGCACATCAAGCAACCATTATATTATTTTTACGAAAGTAATAATAAACTTTTTTATATTTTATTTGTATTGGTTACGTAAAACGTTTACGTTTCGTAATTAAATACATTTAGGCATACCTGGAAGCACCAATACCTATCTATACTCAACCAAATACCCACAATTATACCCAATATCAAAATTTTATATAATTCAACATATATATACATACATATCCGGATCTATGTATGAAAAACACAAGAGAAAGATCTATAACTTGCCTTTGTAATATACCATGTGTTTAATACTTTCACAAGCAACTTCCTAACCACCCTTCTTACAAGTTCTTACATCAAGCAATCTTCCATGCATTCTTACACTAAAACCATACCTTTCTTACACCCTAGTCATTCAAGCCCTAACCATGGTTAAGTTAAGTGACCTTAGCTAGTTGCATCTTTCTATAAAAGGCCTTCTATTTGCAAGTAACTTTCACATTTCATTTACTTAGAAAAATCAAATCAAAATCCTCTCATCCTTATGCTCCAACCCACGGCTCAAACCAAACACCCATATACATTCATAGTTTTTTATTTTTCAAGTAATACAAGTGTACAAGGTTCATTATTAGACATATCTAAGGTGTATTGGAAGCTTGGTTATGTGATTGCAAGGGTTTAACATCAAGAAGAAAGTTAGGGTTTTTATATTGAAATTAAGGTTTTTTTTTTATTTGGAAGCTTAGGTTTTATTAGTAAGTTAGGGTTTAGACTTTGTTTCTCTTCATCATCCATCTTATTAAGGTCTTCTAAGAACCCTAAACTTTTCACATTATTCATTTGATGTTTTATGTAATTGTTACTCCCTCCGTCCCATATTAAGTG
Organism: Tanacetum coccineum; assembly: GCA_026074375.1. Taxonomy (NCBI): domain Eukaryota; kingdom Viridiplantae; phylum Streptophyta; class Magnoliopsida; order Asterales; family Asteraceae; genus Tanacetum; species Tanacetum coccineum. Next base: position 22,472 of record BQNB010046040.1, on the reverse strand, counting down.
TCCATTTTTGACTTTTTAAAGTCTTTTTTCTTCAACTTTGACCTTAATGATTTCTTCTTATGTTATATGATACTCAATGCAAAATATATGAATGGATAGAGTTTCGAATGTATTTTTATTGGTATAATTTTCAGTAAGCATTATATAACATAAAGAAAAATATTTACGGTCAAAGTTTATGAAAAAAAGAATTCAAAAAGTCAAAAATGGACACTTAATATGGGACGGAGGGAGTATATAGTTAATCATCACCTAAGATATTTATAAGTTTGTAAAATGGATATTTACACTTGTATAAATACGAACCGCATTTTTATTATGATTTTATAAAGCTAAAATAATGATATAAGGCAAGAACACACTTGGTATAATTATTAGTTAATTTATAAAACTAGTTTATAAATTAAATATATAAAAGTTTACTTATTATATTTATGGTTAAATAAATGTAAAAGGCTTTGTTATTCTTGACAACTTACTGGACATATATTAGAGGACTAAAATTACTCAGTTAGTGTATTAAATCATAAAGTAGAGGACTTGTAGCATTTTATTTAAGTTAAAAACTTATAAAATCAATTTTATGAAAAATATATATAAAACCTACTGTTTGTATTTCAAAAATAAAATATTTATTTCATATTTTATTAAAATACTACATATTATGATGATCGTAAGCATATAAAGATCTCGAAAATCCGAATTATAACGAAGAAGTTACGCTAGTTATTGGTTTACAATAATAAATGCTTTTATAAAAATAATTTTATAAACATAAGTTACTGTTCATAACAGAAACTTTTTGGAAAATATTTTACATGGATAGAACTTTTAATTACGAAGACGTGCTCGAAAGAATCACTAAAAACAGAATTAAAATGAGTAATTATGATTGTGCAAAGATTACAATAACTAAATATAAAAAATAGTTTTTTTAGATAATTTAATATAACAAATAAAAGTTACTGTCACACAGTAACAAAAATATTAAAATATAATATTTTGATAGATCTCCTTAAATACAAAATCATGACAAAAAGAACGTATAAATAAGATTATTAAAACGAGAAAAAACTCACTATTTTCTCTTGTGCACAATTCCCTGACATGAAATATGTTTGGTTCTTTTTTAATAAAAACCTTTACGAAACTATGATAGTAACACTAAATAATATTTTATACATGGTTTAAACATTATAAAACATTATTTTACAAGAAAGACGATTTGAACTATTTATACGATAACATTATACAAATAATAAAAACATTAAATCAAGTATACTATTTTTACAAATACAAATACATGGACATTATTTTTCAAAGTACGAATTTTATATTAGTTAAATTATATAATTTAAAACAAACAGAGTTTATATGGTTATAGTATCTATATAGAATTATATGTTGTATAGTTATTCAAACGTACATTGTACTCATACACCTATATTTAATTATTTGCATACGTCTATGTGACGATTCACTATTTTGATTTAGATAATCAATCATCACTGAGGTGAGTCATAGCCCAATTTTATTAATACAATCTAATGATATACAATACTCAAGGTGAGAAACAGGCAATTTTTATGAAATTGGATGCAAGTACAACATTTTCTTACAAATTACGAGATTGCCTAAGTAATCTATAACTCCTATGCCCATAAATCATGAACTGTTAATTTACTGATTGTAAGCGCGAAATTGATGCATAGATAATATTTGGGATTAACGTCCCTCTTCGGGGAGTAGCGCTCACTAGTCTATCGGGTACCAAAAACGACGATGTATACCATGTCGGTGAACAACTTGGATGTTGCAGGTTGAACATCTACACGGGGCACAATATTTCATAAATGCATACATAGTGTTTGTATGCTTGATAAGTCACCACCATGTTATAAGTGTAACCGGGTTGGTCGGGTTAGGGTTCGGGTAGGATCGGGTTGAATTGGGTTAGGGGTTTTGATATGATTGGTTGAAAAGGGGATCCATGGGTAGTTTGACCCGGTCATTTGACCCGCGCCCTTTTGTAACTTTGGGGGAATTACATATCTGGCCCTTGTGTTTGGCAAGCACAATTTTCTTAGTTATAAACAAACTATCATGAATTGCAAAATCAGCCCTTGAGTTATTAAAACAATGGAGCTGGGCTTTGGTTGACTGTGGTTTAGCTGCAGTTGACTGTAGAAGGCTGAGGCATGATCTCTCTGGCTTCGGCTTTGATTTCTTTAGCTTCTTGATCACTCATCCGTTCTCGTGTTCGTTTTTGACTGATTTCTTGCAATATTTGACATATCCATACCTGCACACATAAAACTCAGATACAAGCACATTTTTGCCATTTTTGATCCGTTTTGGGTTTATTTGGGCCTTTTTAAGCATAAATAGATATGTGTATTCTACACTTATCACTAGACTTCTCGCCTTACCCACTCCACCACCATCTCCACTCACTCTACTATCATCACCATTTCCTCAGATACCATCACCACCCACCAGTCCTACCTATGCCCAGGCACCGCTGGGTTATAGAGAAGCAATGATGAGGGCCACAACATCACCTATACCATTACCATCATCCTTTCTATTCTCACCTATCCGACCCCCACATACCAGAGCAGCCATAGCTCAGATGAGAGCTGCAGCACCACCCACCTATCATTCACTACTTCTAGCAGGGACACCACCATTGTTACCTATACCATTACCTGCACCATCCAATAGCCGCAGAGCTGACATTTCCGAGGCTGACATGCCATTTCGGAAGAGGCTACTACTTACTGCTCCCACACCTAGGATGGAGGTTGGGGAGACTTCTGCTGCTGGGGCTGCTAGACGGCCGTGATCTACTATGGCCCATGTGGTCGATTACAGTTTTGTAGATACTATAGATGCCAGTATCAGATCTGCTGAGAGGATGACTATAGCTGCCATAGAGGTGGTCAACTTGAGGGTCAGTTACCAGGCACAGGTTCGCAGGAGAGAGAGCGAGGATTTTTATTAACAGCATCAGGATGCCCGAGAGGATCGTACTTCTGTGAGAGCTAAGATTAGAGTATTGAGGAGAGAGAGGCTTGCTTACGAGCAAGAGAGTAGTGAGACCCGTTAGGCCTTGGCTAGGTCTGAGGCTCACAACAAGGCATTAGAGGCACGGATTGCTACTATGGAGACTCAGCTACATCGCATGGAGTGGCAACGTCAGGACGTTGGTGATTATGCAATCAGACACATCATGCGTACCCAGGCACTGAAGGATGCGTTGACACTTTGGAGGATACTGGTAGTAGTAGTTAGTGTTGTATCATTGTAGCTATCCTGTATAGTCTATCAAGTATTATGGGATTACTCCCAGCTAGTAGGCTGTATAGACCTTTTGTTTATCATCTAGCTATCATGTATGGTATGCTAAGTATTATGGGTGACCCCCAACTAGCATTGCCTTAGGTTTGTACTTTTCATCTTGTATCTCATGTACCAGTCATTTGTGACCAAGATCTATCTTATCATGTATATTATCAAATTTATTATGAATGAATGTCGATTTATTTACATCATGTTGATTTCACTTCAGTTGTATATTTCACTGTGTGTTGTGATATCATTTTATTTATTATGCATATGTCATGTCGCGTTTATGATTGTTTGAAATCTAACGTGTATTATATTTCTTGTGATATTAAAGAAAATGGCACCAACGAAAAGAACCACAAGGACATCACCAGCCACAACAACCACCACCACCACAGCTGTGACCGATGCCCAACTTAAGGCACTGATTGCCCAAGGAGTTTCCGATGCATTGGCAGAAATTGAAACGAACAGAACCAACAGAAATAGCGACGACAGCCATAATTCTGGAACTGGTAGCAGGAGAACAGAGCAAGCTGCTCGAGAGTGTACATATGGTGATTTCCTCAAATGTCAACCCTTGAATTTCAAGGGTACTGAAGGAGTTGTTGGTCTTACTCAGTGGCTCAAAAAGATGAAATCTGTATTCCATATCAGCAACTGCACAGTCGCATGTCAAATCAAGTTTGCAACTTGTACTCTACAAGGAATTGCCTTGGCGTGGTGGAACTCCCACGTTAAGACTGTTACTCATGATGTTGCATATGCAATGCCATGGAAAACTCTAAAAAAGATGATGACCGACAAGTACTGCCCAAGAGGCGAGGTTAAGAAGCTTGAGGTTGAGATGTGGAATCTAAAGGTTAAAGGTACCGATGTGGTAGGCTATAACCAACGTTTTCAAGACCTGGCATTGATGTGCGATAGGATGTTTCCTGAAGAGTCGGATATGATCGAGAAGTATATCGGTGGTTTGCCCGACATGATTCATGGAAGTGTGATGGCAACAAAGCCTAAGACAATGCAAGATGCAATTGAATTTGCAACTGAACTGATGGACAAAAAGATCAGTACTTTGGCTGAATGTCAGGCTAAAAACAAGAGGAAATTTGAGGACACTTCCCGGAACAACCAAAACCAACAGCAGCCTTTCAAAAGGCATAATGTGGCACGGGCTTACACTGCTAGGCCTGGTGATAAGAAACCTTACAGAGGATCTAAATGTAACACCCCCAAAAATGCGTGTCGCAGCGGAAGTATGTCTGGGGGAGTTACTTCATAATACACAGCGCTAGATACAAAAGAACGACCTCTAAATGTGTCGTTTGAAAAATAATCTCGTTAATTTCCTTGAAATTGATATAACATTTGTCCCATAATTGCATCACCATGAAAAACTTGAATGTAAAGACTCCAATGCACTTCAAGTAAGCCAAGTATCTATATCACCTGAGAAAAACATGCTTAAAACGGTCAACATAAAGTTGGTGAGTTCATAGGTTAGTTTAAATATGAATGTAGGTTTCAAATGAATGTATTTGTCCACTGTGTCATCACAGTACCATGTAAAAATCCTAAAGATTTATAAAGAATGCACGACACATTTTATGTCCCAAAAGTATCAATCTTATCCCAAAGATTTATAAAGAATGCATGACCAATTTAAAGTCACAAAAAGTACCAATCTTATCCCAAAGATTTATAAAGAATGTATGACCAGTTTAATGTCACTAAAATGTTTCGTCCTTCCAAAATGTACGTATGATTTTTAGAAATCAATTAGCTGTAAAATATGCAAGACCATTTCAATCCCCAAATAGTCCCAAAATGTACGTATCAAAGTTGGATCACAAATATCCAAAGTATGTATTGCCACTTTATTCAAGTGTGTATAAAACCATGATTACCATTACTCTAAGTTCATGAACTGTGACGTAGACTTGTATGTATGCCACTTTATTCAAGGCACAGTAAGAGTGTACCCATCGTAGGTGTTCCCTCCAAGAACACCCGGGCATTAATGAAAAATAATATGTACCCATCATGGGTGTTCCCTCCAAGAACACCCGGGCAGTAATGATTGTTGGCCCCGCAGGCGCCAATCCAATCGTAATCCGACATGGTATAACGTTCGTTCCCAGTGATAGCTAGTCACCCGAACGGGGATTGTCAATCCCAAATAGATCTATTTCATAACATTCGCGCTCACCCTCCAAGTGATTTACAGTTCATGCAACCTAAGCTAATCCGTAATCATAAAAGTATAGTATGTGTTTACGTTCAAAAATTTAACCAAGTATTGTATCTCCTCGCGAGATATATAAATGAGTATGTAAACCAAACAGGTAATCAACCATGTAAATGAGTTTGTAAGCATTCATGTAAACACGTATGAAATCGACCATGTAATTTAGTTTGCAAACAGATTTGCACAAGCATGTTCTCACCCCAAAATATATGTAAAACAGGTAAAACGTGGGGCTATAAACTCACCTTGATCAAAGACCACGATCAAATAATCCAAATAAATCACAACCGAATCTGCAACGATCTCGACCACGACCTATAATTATGTCGCTTGATTATAACACGTATTAAGTACGATCAACGATGCGTACATCGTAACGACGAAATCATACATATTTTTATATGTATACATACATATATACATGTGATGAGAAATCCACTTGCGCGTCTTTAAACCCTAACCCTTAGTATATTTTATATATATATATATATATACTATTTTCCGTCCAATCATAACTTATCTCGAATATTTACAGAAAGTTACTATTTTTAGACTCTTCGTTTTTAGGACCAAACAATGTTCTTAAAATAATTAATTGAAATAATATATTAACCGACCTTATTTTATCACTCAAAATCGTACTCATAATGTATTAATATTAATTAAAATATCCGTTGACTTTTACGTTGACCTTTAGTTTTGACCCGCTATGTCTTAATTTTAAAACTGACAATCCTCGCGGCAAAGTAAAACGTCATTACGAACAACTTTCGTGTTTCGCCGGAAGGCTGAAACGGACTCGAAAGTGCTCAAATCATTTAATTAATTAATCTGTCAGATTTAATATATATTAAAAATTAACTTGTTTTCTACTAAAGTGTATATTTCGATTTTACTCTAGTTTCCTCGTTATTGGGATTTAAAAGTCCCGTTTTATATCAAAACGTCCGTCAGAATATAATTTGTTATGTTTTGTAAATCAAAGTTTAACTTTTCAACATCTCGAACTCCGAATCCCATGTTTCGTTTTCTGCTCACAATTATCCGTTATAAAAACGCGCCAAAGTCCGTTTTTAGCTCAAAACTCATCTAAAATACATTTAATATTGCTTATACATTAATATAAATCCCGTTTTAAATATTAATATCATATTTTTACTTAGACGTCACAAGTTTAAACAAATTTCATCACATATACATTAAATCGATAATAAATGAAACAATTAATATATTTATAGTGCAAAACTAAGCGCACCCTTTTGTGTCTGATTATCAAACCAAACAAACAACCGGCTGTCCCGGCTGTTTGACAGCCAACCCGACACACCCTCGTCGGTTGTTAACCCACAAACCCGACCGCACTCGCTGCGTTGCAAACCCAACCAAACAAACAACCACCCTCGACGCACCCCGGCTGTCCCAACCAAACGCACCCTACACGGTGTTATAAACACCAAACGCACCCTAATCTACACCAAACCAAACGCACCCCGCTATGGTGAAATACCACAGCCAAACGAACACCCCAAACGCACCCTTGTTGGTCATAAACACGAACCAAACACACCTAAATCTGTCCTAAACCAAACAGCCCCTTCGGCTTGTTAAACCCACAACCAAACGCACCCTTTTATAGAGAAAACCCGAACCAAACTCACCCGCTGCGATGCTAAACCAATAGCACCGTAGTTGGTTTCCACAGCCAAACCCGCCCTTGGTGTTGGCTGCCACAACCCAACGCACCCTAGTTTGCGAAACAACAAACCAAACGAACACCCCCTTACTGTTATAACCTTAAACCGAACCCACCCCTTTTTCATAACCAACCCAACGCACCTGCTGTGGTGGTTTTAAACCCAACGCACCCTCTTTGGTGCTTATAACAAAACCACACGCACCCTTGTTGCTAAGCCATCGAAACAACACCTTTGTGTTGTTTAACCACAAAACGGACGCACTCTTTTTGAGTTTTCTGTCAAACCGAACGCACCCTTATGGTGTCGGCTGAGCAAGACAAACCAACGCACCCTTGTGGGTCGTGGTTGTGGTAGCGGTGATGTGTGGGTAGGGACGAAGGGGAGGTGCGTGGCGGCGAGTGGTGTTGGGAATCGGATAGATCGAGCGAAGAGGAGGCTTTTTGGTGCTCGCCGAAAAACTCACCGGAAAACTTTTCCGGCGGGGAATGTTGGTTTTGAGTGGCTGGGGTGGCCGGGGTAATGGTGGGTCGGCCATAGCGGCTGTGCGATTTGTGATATGATGGTTGCGGTGGGAGTGGGTGGCGTTATGATGGAATGATGGCTAGCGGGGTTTGATAGCAGCCGGCGGGGGAAGGAAAGGTGTGGAACACGACTGTGTGTTGGGGGATCGGGTAGATCCGGTCATAGGGAGTATAGTTGGTTATTCGGCCGCGGGAAAAGTCACGGAAACTTTTCGGTGGTGACCGACGGCGGCGGCGGTAGGCCGGCGGCCAGAAAATCAGGAGAGAGTATTATAAATGTGTGTGTGTATAATTTGAGATGGAAATGAAAATTTAATAAAACTTTTATATTTATATAAAAAGTTTTAAAATTTGTGACAAGTGTTAAAAACTTGAGGGTGAAATTTGTTTATTATATAACTTTTTCACAGGGACCAAAATATGTAACTTTCGGTTTTATTTTCTAAAATAGTCGTACGGGAACGTATTTGCAGCCACTTATCGGTCGATTCAACATACGAAATTACGCCCTTGGTTTTCCAAAATAATTTTTCCGATAAAAATGAGTATTTACTTGATAGTATTTCATAAATATTTTTATAACATTTATAAAAATATTTGTTATTTATTTTGTGAACCGGTTACGCCTTGTTTGAAATAAAAAGAAAAAAAATGGTTTCAACTCGATTTATTCGCGTTCTTAACAAAGCTTTAATTAATTGCTAAGTATTTTTATTAAATATTTTTATTTAATAAAACGTGATAATTAAAATATTAATTTAAAAAAATTATTTTTATGTTTTTTAAAATATTGGAGGGCATTTCAGCCTCCTCTGATGTCTTTCGGGTCTCGGTCAAAATAACAAGTTGTCAGGGAACTGTCGTTTTTACATCAATTGTTCTAGAGTCCGAATATGAAAACGTGATTTATCTGCTCGTTTTTGATAAAATCAACCATAGGATATAACATATATCTCCATTTTAAATATGTTGGGCGAAAAATTATCCGGTTACGCGGTGATCTGCTTATATGTGATAATAAAAGAGCAAACGTCAAAAAGTCAAGTCAAACCCTATAAGTCGTAAAGAGGTTAAATCGTCATTCAAAAATTCAAAAATTCTCGGATGATGTTAAAGTACCCTACCCCTTAAATAAATCTTGTCCGAGATTTAAATTTGTGTTATCTGATTGTTGTGACCAAGGAAAGGACTTAAGGTTTAATAAGTGTTCTAAAAAGACGCTGATAACTTTATTCAGCAAAATTCGGTGTTTCTACACTTCTCGATCTACCAAAAATTTTGGCGAGGTTTGTCCAGGATATTTAATCCATCAAAATGGTATCTCCATAAATATAATCATTTTCAGATCTTTTTGGCTGGTTTATCACCGTTATTAGGGAAAGTCTTCTTTATAGTGAAAAACCTCAAGAAGAAGGTGTAGTCGCTGTGACAATGTTTGTATAAGTTTCTAATGTCCGAGGACGGGTATCGATTTTTCTTTATCTGTAATGTTCGATGATTCAACATCACGTTGGGCTTATGGATGTAAGTACCCAACTTTACTGGCGTACTAGGATGTAGCGCGACTAAGTCTTCTACAATTTGTGGCACGAATATGACTAGTCCAACTATCTGTTTCGTCGTAGGTGATTATCTGTTTAAGGGAGTTGCATTACCTAGTGGATAAAAGATGTAATCTGTCGGGACGCTCAAGACCCAACAACAGCGACCATAAACATATAATACTATAAACAAATGGTGATGGGTGAAGGCGAGACTGAGGACATTTCGAGATGAAAAATACCCAGAATAAAGTTTAACAAATGGGAGGAGCTCGCGGAAGAGCTTATGCGATAGACGGCGGATTTTATGGTTCTTAGTCGCTAGTTGAGGACGGAATCAACTCCATTAACTCAGTGCTGTTAACAAGTCTGGTTTAGTTCCTTGACGAAACAGTTCGTGATCGCAAGGATTAGCAACGGCAAAAGTAATAACTTAAGAATGTGATAAGGTAGCTCCAAGTGAGGCCTTAAGATTCTGTTGGTAGTAAGACACGAATTGTGTTTCTAGACCTTTATTACGAATTCCGGTGATTATCGAGTCCTGTTCTTATCTCGTTCTCAACATTGGATACATTAAGCCCACTCATTTTATTTTAATTCATCATTTGCATAAAGAAGGTCTCATTTATGTAAATGATTAAATTTATAAATTATGTTGGGGATTTATAATTTTATTTTATTTAAATGATGAAGCATCCCAATATTTCAAATAACATTAAATTATAAATCATCATACTTAATAATTCCCGATGCAATACGCGTACTCACATAACCTTAAAGTTGATGGATGAATTATCGATGCATGTGCTATATGAGTATGACCTCGAGTGATTTAAAACTCGTCTTTTGAAGCTGGGAGTAAAACTGTCAAGCGAGATCAACATAGAGTTCATGATAATTAAATGAGTTACTTGTTACTAGTAAATGAAGGTAAAAGATCTCTATGACACGAATCTAGCATAGACGAGTTTATTATCATATTCACCATATTACAAGTTCACGGCACACAATACAACGACTTGCAATACTTAGAGATTAATTACATAATCCATGTAAAACAGATCTGTGCGGGCTTTGTCAACATAGCAGTATCATTAATTCAATCCTCTTATTACGTGGTCCCGCCCATACAAGACTATTGTAATGCTTAGATTCTACTTAATTCCATGTAAACAAACTGTGACAGGGTTTGTTAAACATAGCAATTATCATTTCAAATCCTCATATTAAAGTCTAGCCCATACAAGACTTGTAATAATAGACTTCTAAACATAATTTTTTTTTTTTTACCATGTAAACAAAAATTTATGATGGTCTCCGTGTAATACGATATAATATAAAGCTATGAAGAAAATAATATCCTTAGAGACCATTGTTTAACTTACAATGTCTGAGAACGAAGTGAGACCATTGCGCAACTCACAATGTCTGACGAGTAGAATGAGACCATTGTGCAACCCACAATGTCTTAAAAATATTCTGGTATTTATATAATAACTCTTATATAAATAAGCGTACGATATACGCGAAAGGAATGCAAGCATATATATATTATATATATGTATGTCACGTAAGCACTTAATGCAGCACGTAATGTAAGCACATAAGCAAGTAGCGTGTATGCACTTTGAAAATGTTTGATGTGATGCAATGTTTGTGAAAACGGTTATAGTCTAGGGTAAAATATGCAACCTAGTTCTCTATAACCAGTGCTCTGATACCAATCTGTAACACCCCCAAAAATCACAACGCAGCGGAATACCACTTGGGGTGCTACTTCATAATACACAGCGCTAGATACAAGAGAACGACCTCTAAATGTGTCGTTTGAAAAATAATCTCGTTGATTTCCTTGAAATTGATATAACATTTGTCCCATAATTGCATCACCATGAAAAACTTGAATGTAAAGACTCCAATGCACTTCAAGTAAGCCAAGTATCTATATCACCTGAGAAAAACATGCTTAAAACGGTCAACATAAAGTTGGTGAGTTCATAGGTTAGTTTAAATATGAATGTAAGTTTCAAATGAATGTATTTGTCCACTGTGTCATCACAGTACCATGTAAAAATCCCAAAGATTTATAAAGAATGCACGACACATTTTATGTCACCAAAAGTACCAATCTTATCCCAAAGATTTATAAAGAATGCATGACCAATTTAATGTCACCAAAAGTACCAATCTTATCCCAAAGATTTATAAAGAATGCATGACCAGTTTAATGTCACCAAAATGTTTCAAGTATGTATTGCCACTTTATTCAAGGCACGATAAATATCCATGTGAGTATAAAACAATGATTACAATTACTCTAAGTTCATGAAACTGCGACGTAGACTTGTATGTATGCCACTTTATTCAAGGCACAGTAAGAGTGTACCCATCGTAGGTGTTCCCTCCAAGAACACCCGGGCAGTAATAAAAGAATATGTTCCCATCGTGGGTGTTCCCTCCAAGAACACCCGGGCATTAATGAAAATAATATGTACCCATCATAGGTGTCCCCTCCAAGGACACCCGGGCATTTCTGAAAATAATATGTGTATGTGATTGTTGGCCCCGCAGGCGCCAATCCAATCGTAATCCGACATGGTATAACGTTCGTTCCTAGTGATAGCTAGTCACCCGAACGGGGATTGTCAACCCAAATTGATCTATCTTATAAACTTTCGCATTCACCTCTGGAGTAATTAAAGTTCATGCAACTTAAGCTATTCTTAATCATTAAAGTATTGTATGTGTTTACAGTTTTATAATTAAGAACCAAGTATTGTATCTCCTCGCGAGATATTTAACATGAGTATGTAAACAATACAGGTTAATAACATTGTAAATTGCATTTGTAAACAAGCATGTTCTCACCCCCTAAATTATATGTAAAAACCAGTTAGGACATGGGTGCTATAACTCACCTTGATCAAAGACCACGTTAAAAATAATCCAAATAAAACGGAAGACGAAGCGGCTCGATCAAGAAGTTGCAGCTAATCTTAACGGCTAAGTCCCACTAGCCTAGGATAATGTATTTGGGTTTCCCGATGAATGGTTACGTCAACGCGACACGTTGATAAAGATTTAGATTTAAAGTTGTAATAGTTTGGTGGTTGGTTAAATAAAATAAATCGAAAAGTAACGCAACGTGTGTAATATATTCCTTATATATTACATATAAAAATAAACCCTTATATAACTCGTACCGTGAGTTATATAACAATTACAAACAATCCGAAGATTAATGTGACGTATATAATGCTTTGCAAGTATTATATAATAAGTGTGAGTAAAATAATTAAACCAATTAGTTTGACTCGTTTTCTGAAATCACCACTTAATTAAATAAAAAGTTCTTGTATAAACGTAATCGTACGTTTTAAGATTACCAATTAAGTTAAACGATGTTTATAAAGCTTTTACAACAATTATTATGTTATCTTCTAGCTGACAATTATAAAATATAAATAATATTTTATAAATTCATATTTCGTTTCCTCGTCGAGTCGTGTCTAATATAGTTATCTCATTGTAAAAGTATAGTTTTCGTTCGTTTATCCGGTTATTGTATAATACAAATTATTATATCTTTAAAATATAATTTAGTCCCTTTTATCGGTTTCTAAAATAATAGAAACTTTAGTAAAACATTACTACATATAAAAATTTATATAAATTTCGCCATGACATTTCCATATTATAAAACGTTTCCCATATACGCAAAACTCAACGTTTTCCATATTCGTAAAACTTAATGTTTTTCCACTTTCCAAATAAAACGTGTTGCAATATCCTCATGTTTAAAATATATATTTATATTTTTATATATATCTAAACTAAACCAAAATAATAATTATCATATTTATTTAACCGATTAGCCACCATTATATATATTCGGTTTTAATATTTATTAAAACTTTATGTTATTTTTATTTGTCAAGGTATAAACCAAACAAACCCTTGTTGTCTTCTCTAAACCAAACGCACCCTTGGTGCTTAATGTCAAACCAAACGCGCCCTAATCAATGAAAACACGCCCCAAATGCAGCCCTCGCTGCTGACCCAACAACAAACGCACCCTGGCCGGTGCTATAATCAAACCGAACGCACCCTAGTGCGATCTCGTGAACCAAACGCACCCTTGGTGCCACAAAACAAACCAAACGCAGCCTCTTGCTGCTGACCCGGACCCCAAACGCACCCCTTTTTGGGTTAAGGCCAACTCGACACACCCCCCGGCTGTTTCGCAGCCAACCCAAACACCCCGGCTGTTAACCCACAACCCGACGCACCCTTGTGGTTGGTACCACCAACCCGACGCAGCCCTCGGCTGTTTTAACAAAACCAAAACGCACCCTAGGTGCAAACCCTACCCCGAATGCACCCTTTTGGTGACAGAAAAACCAACGCACCTTACCTGTAAACCTGCTAAACCACACACCCCTTGGTGATGATAAACCGCGAACCAAACGCACCCTATCTGTCTTATTAAACCACACGCACCCCCTAGTTAAATAAGGACCGAACGCACCCTGATGGTGGCGTGGTCGTGGTGATGGCGGCGGAGGTGGAGTGGCGAGTGACGGCGAGTGAGATAGTGGGTTGGATAGATCGTTTGATGAGAAACACTTTTGGACTTGGCCGGAAAACTCGCCGGAAAAGTTTTCCGGTGGCCGGCGACGGCGGCGGTGGTGGTGGAGGGGTGGCCGGCGGTGGCCGGACAAATTGAGGGAGAGAGAGAGAATTATATATGTATGTGTGTGTTTTGTATGAGTGGAAATGAAAATTAAATGTATAAAATTTATATATATATTAAGAGAAGTGACAAGCCTCTAAAAGTTCAGGGTCAATTGCGTAAATATTTAGTATAGTTTTGATAACTATCGTTTCGGGACTCGTTTGAGCGACTTAACGGATGATTCAAATCTCGAAACTTGCGCCATTGTTTTCCAAATCATTTTTCTGATAAAAATGAGTATTTATTTGATATTATTTCATAAATATTTTCATAACATTTATAAAAATATTCGTTATTTATTTAGTGAACCGGTTACGTCTCGTCCGAAAGTAAAACTAGAAATAAACTTTTAACCCGTATATTCGCGTTATCAACAAACGTTTTCGAATAAAATGATGACTAATTTATTAAATATTTTTATTTAATAAATATGATAATTAAATTTAATTTAATTATTTTCCCGTTTCTAAATCTTGCGAGGACATTTCAGTCACTTTCCGACTGTTTTTGGGTCTCGGTCAAAACTAAAACGTTTTCAGGAACGTCGTTTTACATCAAATTGCTTTAGAGCCCGAGTTGTAAAAATGCGATTTAGTGGTTCGTTTTCAATACGCCAGCTTATAAATTACATATATCTTTTTCGTTTTCAAACCAAATAAATTAAAAATAACTTCCACTTGGGAAATATAATAATAAATATGATTTATTATTTGAAATATGTTCTGAAAATTTTACCGGTCACGCGGTAATTGTTTTTACGAGACAATAAAAGACCAAAAGTCAAGAAGTCAAGTCAGACCCAAAAAGTCAAAGGGTAAAATCGTCATTCGAAATTTTGAAAATTCTCGGATGTTACACTAAACCTTTGTGCCCCAAGTGCAACTATCACCATGATGGGCAGTGTGCTCCCAAATGCACCAACTGCAAAAGGACTGGCCATTCGTCTCGAAACTGCAGAAGCCAGCCTGTTGCTACCAACAACATCTAGAAAGCCCACGGGACCAATCAGAGAATTCTCACTTGCTTTGAGTGTGGAGCTCAGGTCCATTTCAAGAATAATTGCTCGAAACTAAAGAACAAGAACCAGGGAAATTAGGCTGGAAATGGTAATGCTATGGCGAGAGCTTATGCTGTGGGCACTGCTGGAACTAACCCGAACTCCAATGTTGTCACGGGTACATTCCTCCTAAACAACCGTTATGCTTCAATTTTATTTGATACTGGTGCCGATAGAAGTTTTGTATCTACTGCATTTAGTTCTTTGATTGATATCACCCCAACTACACTAGATCATGGTTATGACGTCGAGTTGGCTGACGGTAGAATAATTTAGGTTAATACACTTATACGGGGTTGCACTTTGAATATTCTGAATCATCCATTCAACATCGACTTAATGCCCGTAGAGATGGGTAGTTTTGACGTTATAATTGGCATGGACTGGTTATCTAAATATCATACCGTAATCGTTTGTGATGTGAAACTTGTTCGCGTTCCCTTTGGAAATGAAATTTTAATTTTTCATGGTGACGGAAGCAACAACAGACACGAGTCTCGATTAAACATCATCTCGTGCACCAAAACATAAAAGTATTTGCTGAAGGGATGTCCTATATTTTTAGCACACGTTACCATGAAGAAGACTGAAGACAAGTCAGAGGAGAAGCGGCTTGAAGACGTACCAATAGTCCAAGACTTTCCTGAAGTATTTCCTGAGGACTTGTCGGGTATTCCACCAACTCGACAAGTATAATTTAAAATCAATTTAGTACCTGGTGTTGCACCTGTAGCACGAGCGCCTTATCGATTAGCTCCGTCCGAGATGAAAGAATTGTCGGACCAACTGCAGGAACTATCCGACAAAGGCTTCATAAGACCCAGTTCCTCACCTTGGGGAGCTCCGATCTTGTTTGTCAAGAAGAAGGATGGATCATTCCGAATGTGCATATATTACCGGGAATTGAATAAGCTAACGGTGAAGAACCGTTATCCGCTTCCAAGAATTGATGACTTGTTTGATCAACTTCAAGGGTCGAGTGTCTACTCAAAGATTGACCTGAGGTCAGGTTATCATCAATTGAGGGTTCGTGAAGAAGATATTCCGAAGACCACATTCAGAACTCGATAGGGACATTATGAATTTCAAGTTATGCTGTTTGGTTTGACTAACGCATCGACTGTATTTATGGATCCCATTAATCGGGTGTGCAAACCATATCTGGACAAATTCATGATTGTCTTTAATGACGATATTCTGATATATTCGAAGAGCAAGCAAGAGCACGAAGAACATCTCAAGTTAATCTTGGAGTTACTAAAGAAAGAGGAGTTGTATGCAAAATTTTCTAAGTGTGAATTTTCGATTCCAAAAGTACAGTTCCTTGGTCACGTGATTGACAGTAAGGGCATTCATGTGGATCCCGCCAAGATCGAGTCCATTAAAGATTGGGCATTTCCTAAGACACTAACGGAGATTCGTCAATTCTTAGGTCTTGCCGGTTACTATTTAATGTGCTGTCGTTGTATGGTATATTTAAGATGATTCAAGTTTTAAATTTATATTTTGCCTACTAAACCAAAAACAACACTTTAACGGGCAGTGTACCCGATCGGTAGTAGTTTTGTGGTAAGTAGGGTGTCAAACACTTGAAGCGAGGTTAAATCTATCAATTTAATTAATATCTTGCTTATCTAATCTATGTTAATTCTATTATATTCTAAACCTATGTTAAATCCATGTCAGTCTAAATCCTAATTCTAACGGGAAAAAGGGGGTTTTCAACCTGAGAGACTGGCATGGTTTGATTGGTGTCTATAATCAATTCAAGGCACTTTAACCAACACAATCTAATTAATAAAAGATGAAAGAGCGGTCGAACCTTATATAAGAAAACTGTATTAACCATTATTAATCTGATTAGAATGTTGGTTTGTTTATTTAGTGCAATGATTTCTTCTCTCGAGGTGACATATCATTCGTAAGACTTAGGTGTTATATCATCCTAAGACCTAGACACAATAATTCTGTCACAAATAAAGCATCCGCATAAAGCATCCTTATTTGCTGATTATAATCTATCTTAGGGATTAAAGCAATGGTGATCTTGTTAAACCCTAGCTCATAGAGACTTTACCCATTTACCGCTTAATGGAAATTTATACACTAGTAGTCCACTTGTCTAACTATCCAATGGAATAAGAACGTTACTTGTTGAATTATCTAGGTCACCTGCTAGTCAACACGATCAACAAACCATTGGCAATATCTAATTAACTAGTTAAGCCCGAAGTGTATCCTAGACACAAACTTAGAAGGACAATATTTGTGTAACTATGATTCTAGATATATAGATTACTATATGGAGAGCTATCCCAGACTCTAGATCTATTTGGTCAGTGTCACTAGATCCAATTGAATGATAGATCGCATACAAAAGCGCATAAACAGGTATAAATTGATAAACATAAACAAGCATACAACAATAAATCAAGAAATTAAGATAAACAAATACCAGACATTCAGATCTTCATAATAATGGCTAATACCCGAAGGTATTAGCCTTCAAACTTCATAATAAATACAAGAGCAATTATTTAGCCAAGGTAAACTAACCGAGTTAACGAATGATACAAAAAACCGAATGATTACTGAAGTATATGGAATTACACGTTGTCTCCTATGGAATTGATAACGTTGCTCGACCTTGTAGGTTCCCGAATTCACACAAACATGTATAGATCTAAAGAGATCTAGAGAGAGAAAGTTAGAGAGAGAGAATAACGCTAAGTTTTCAAAATGTGAATTTTGAATTCCGAAGGTACACTTCCTTGGTCACGTCATTGATAGCAGAGGTATTCATGTGGATCCAGCCAAGATAGAATCTATCAAAGATTGGGCATCTCCTAAGACACCAACGGAGATCCGCCAGTTTTTAGGTCTTGCTGGGTACTATCGAAGGTTCATCGAGGGATTTTCGAAGATTGCTAAACCAATGACAAAGCTCACTCAGAAAGGAATCAAGTTTGATTGGGGTGAAAAGGAAGAGAACGCATTTCAGTTAATAAAGCAGAAGTTGTGTAGTGCGCCAATTCTGGCATTACCCGAAGGAAGCGAAGGCTTTGTGGTCTATTGTGATGCTTCACGCAAAGGCTTAGGCGCTGTGTTGATGCAGAGAGAGAAGGTGATTGCCTATGCCTCTCGACAACTGAAAATTCATGAGAAGAACTACACCACTCATGATTTAGAACTTGGATCGGTGGTATTTGCTCTAAAGATATGGAGACACTATCTATACGGAACCAGATGCACCATGTTCACTGACCATAAAAGTCTACAACACATTCTCGATCAAAAGGAGCTTAACATGAGGCAACGCCATTGGCTTGAATTGCTAAGTGACTACGATTGTGACATTCGTTATCATCCAGGGAAGGCAAACGTAGTGGCTGATACATTAAGCCGTAAGGAGCGGATTGAGCCACTGCGGGTTCGAGCCTTGGTTATGACTATTGGCTTGGATCTTCCCAAACGAATTTTAGAAGCTCAGATCGAAGCCCAGAAACCAGAGAATCTTGTGAATGAAGATGTAGGCGGTATGATCAGAAATGATATACCCAAGGAAAGGTTGGAACCACGCGCCGACGGAACTTTATGTTTACACGGCAGGAGTTGGTTACCTTGCTATGGAGATTTAAGATCCGTGATTATGCACGAATCTCACAAGTCGAAATACTCTATCCATCCCGGTTCCGAAAAGATGTACCAAGATGTGAAGAAACTGTATTGGTGGCCAAACATGAAGGCTGACATCGCCGCTTATGTTAGCAAGTGCTTGACGTGTGCGAGGGTCAAGGCCGAACACCAAAGGCCATCAGGGCTGTTAGTACAACCAGCGATACTCGAATGGAAGTGGGATAATATCACGATGGATTTTATCACCAAACTTCCTAAGTCGTCACAAGGTTTCGACACCATCTGGGTGATTCTGGATCGACTTACAAAATCTGCTCACTTCTTGCCAATAAGGGAGAATGATCCATTGGACAAGTTGGCAAGGTTGTAGCTGAACATGATAGTAGCAAGACACGTGATACCTGCTTCGATTATCTGTGATCGTGATGAAAGATTCACTTCAAATTTTTGGAGATCATTTCAGAAAGCCTTGGGTACAGATATTAGCATGAGCAATGCGTATCATTCAGAAACTGACGGCCAGAGCGAGAGAACCATTCAAACTCTCAAGGACATGCTACGTGCTTGCGTGATTGATTTTAGCAAAGGTTGGGTTAAGCATTTGTCGTTGGCCGAGTTTTCATACAACAATAGTTACCACGCTAGCATAAAGGCCGCCCCTTATGAGGCACTGTATGGCCGAAAATGTCGATCACCAGTGTGCTGGGCCGAGGTGGGGGAAGCCCAAC
>BQNB010046039.1:0-43942 GCA_026074375.1 Tanacetum coccineum | reverse complement strand
TTATACCTTTCTCTTAGCTATTGAATATTTGATCTAAGCCTTCAAGGGTTTAGATCTTGCTTGTTCTTGATTTGCACACTTACAATAAGTGTGTTAAAAGTAGTAGTAACCTTTAGGAGAGCCTGCACAAGTGTGTGCTTGGTTTACCCATTGCACCAGCAGTACTAACATTAGTTAGTACTGCTGATTCTTAAGCCCCAAACTAAGCTAGCATATTAGGTATTAATAGCTTATCTTTTAGCATTTTATAGTTTAGTTATAGCTTAATATAGATTAGGACTTAAATTTCATTTTCTAGCTTATTTACCTAGCTTAATTTAGCTGTCAAAATCTCAAAAATACTTAAAAAACCAAAAACAGTAGGTTGGTAATTTAGCTTATTAAATTTTGAATCTTAGCTTAAGATGGTAGAAGTTATAGCTTAAATAGATAGATAATAATCAGTTTCATAAGTTTTCAGTAGCTCAAAGTCTAGATTTTCTATTTGAGTATTTAAGCTTAATTAGATTTTTGCTTATTGCTTTTGTTTTCTGAGTTTGCCTAGTTCATGATTAATTTTAGTAGCTTAAAAGGGTTTCTAGCTCTATTTTCTTTTCTTAATTAGCTTAAGCTAGTCATAAGCTAATTAGAACTTCTTTCCTTTTTCATTTTGAATTAATTTTGAGTCTTTTATAGCTTATTTTCTAAAACCAAGAGTTAAGGCCTACTTTCTGAGGTCAGTTCAAAAATAAGCTCTTATTGAGCTTATTTGTTATTTTCAGCCCAAGTAGCTTTTATTAATTTTGTTCCTACTAGCTTCCTTTACAACTTTGCTCTTTCAAGTTTTTAATGATAAGCACTTTTAAAATTTGAGCTTATAATTAGACTTTAGTTGTTATCGGGTTAGGTCCTCAGGGACCATTCTTGTAATTTTTCTGTTTTAGTTGTTTCTTAGTTAATCCTTGCCCGTTAAGTGTTTTAGCCCCGTTAGTCCTTAAGTCTTTAACACAGTTAGTCCCTAAGTTAGTTTTTAATTAGTTTTATATGTTTAATTAATAATTAGGGTTAGGTTTTAATTAGTTTAATTAAACTTTTATAAAAAGATAAAAATTAGGGCTTTTATTTTTAGAAAATTTCTGCACATTTTCTTTAATTAGTGTAATTTTTATAAAATTTTTAGGACTTTATTTTTAAGAGTTTTATTATTTTTATAGTTTTTAATTAGTTTAAATTTTAGAAAAATCATATCTTTTAATCTAAAAAGCCAAAAATAGTAATTTCTTTTTCTAAAATTTTAGAATTTTGAGTTTTACATTTTTAGGAGTTAATTTTAGTTTATTTGCTTATTAGTCGCATTTTATTTGTTTTCCGTATTTGTTTAAATTGCTTAAATTGCCTTTTATTGTTAAATTTTTAATTGTTGCTTTAGATTATCAAAAATATCTCTGCTTCATTCAAATCAGAATCCAGACTTAAACGAGGTTTCAATTTCACTAGTCGTTGGGGAAACGACCCGGGTGATCATATTTACCCAGTTTAATATATGTATTATATATTATATTATATATATTTTTTAGAGTGAATTTTCCGTAAGAAATTTTCTTAATTCCTCTTTGAAGTATAATATTATATATACTTATATATATCTATATATATTATATATATTTATTATATATATAATATATAATATATATACTATACTTATATTTATATTATATATATATATGTATGTAAAACTCACAATCAGTTAGTTTGACAGTTGAAGAAACTAAAGGGAAATAGCAATGGTTGAATTCATGAGAAAGAAGACAAAGGTAGTATTTGAGGGTATTTTGGTCATTTGACAATTGTACAATTGCCTCTTCAAAACAACGTTTTCCAGCAGTAACTAGCAACATGCTTATCCAAAATCACGTTTTGGAGCATTCACAACGCAGAAAAGCACTTCTCTATCTTTTGTTATCCAAACACTAGTTTTTGATTATTCACGTTTTAAAACTGAAATAATCAAATAATCACCCAGCAAACGCATTCCCAAACACCCTCTAATTAGCACTAAACTTTAGTTTTTGAGTATATGACATGCACCAAATAGGGATGGCAACGGATCGAGTTTGGGGCGGGTTTTAATGTCCCGTACCCGCGTCCGTTTATGATATCCACATCCGTACCCGTTGGGTACATAGTTAATATTATCCATCGGTTTTTCAGATTTCACCGCAGGTATTGGGTATCCCCAGTTGAATATTCTATAGAAAAAAATGGCGGGTATCAAAATTAAGCTACACTAAAACCAACCGACAAAATAAAGCAAAACACCTTAATATATATTCAAGACTTTTAAAAGTTAAAGAAAACAAATAATGTATCAAACGATTTAACGCTTTCGAATAATTTGTGTATAACATCCAAATGTGTTAGATAATAAAGATACTTATCTAAAAAATACAATGGAAGAAATTATATACTATATAGAGTAAAGTGCATAATACATCATTGTTGTTTCCAAAAAGACCGTCTCACGTCTGTTGCTCATACTTCGCTTAATTTGCATCCCTTCGTTAGTAAAAATGTGCAACCGTACATCCCTGAGGATGAACGGTGAAAATATTTTGTTAGTTAAAGGGAAAAATTACTCGTCACGTGAGGATGTGAGACAGATTTTTTGGAAACCACAAGGATGTATTTTTGCCTCACTTTTTCTCCT
This sequence comes from Tanacetum coccineum, assembly GCA_026074375.1. NCBI lineage: Eukaryota > Viridiplantae > Streptophyta > Magnoliopsida > Asterales > Asteraceae > Tanacetum > Tanacetum coccineum. The sequence continues at coordinate 41,256 of BQNB010046039.1, read as the reverse complement.
TTAACTGACAAAATATTTGCACCGTTTGTCCTCACCGTTTGTCCTCAAGGATGTACATTGACTCACTTTTACTAACGGATGGATGAAAATTGAGCCAAGTGATAACGCGCATTTTATACATATTTCTATATGCGTTATATGTGCTTTTATATGTATTTATTGGTTAATTATATGAACTTTCGATAGTTAATAGACTATATTTGATGTTGTAGGTTCATCGAACGTATCGTGAAAGTATACAAAGAAAACATGAAGATATAGAGCTTAAACGAAGAAGTAAACTCAAGTTCAAGATCTCCCAACACACCTTCACTGTTTTGGCCATAACTTGGTCATACGAACTCCGATTGAGTTGGTTCAGGCGGCCACGAAAAGGGGAAAGAATTATCTACAACTTTTTTGGTGTCAAAAACTAAAAATGACTAGAAGTACACCGGTTTTGCCAATAAGTGTGGCGCACTTTTAAGTACGACGGTTTTTATAATTTGTGCGCCGCAATTCGCGTCTGATCAGTTCAGAATCATTAAATAAGTTTCCCATTTACTCCACAACCGATCATATTACCTTGGCTTGGTCCCCAAGTGTTGGAAAATGTTATAAATACCTCATTTATGCCAGGAAAACTATACATTATCATTGGAAAAGAGGAACAAGAGGTGAGGATCCTTGGATCCTATGATCCAAACACCTCATTTATCCTTGGCGTACCACCTTATTACCACCACCAGTATAGCCATGAATTTACCACAGTCTACCACCATTTACAAACCATAATTCATCACGGTTATAGAATCTAAACTCATTACTCAAAGGATTCACACCAAATCCTTCCAAGTCACTACCGTAAACCTCGTTGCCAAACACTCCATTTGGTGACACGTTGCGGATTTCCAAAAGTTACATGACATATTTCGGGTTATCTCAGTAGCATTTGGTTGTTGTTTGATCATAAAATTATTAGTTTTGGGTTGGTGGTTGTGTTAGTCGAAATATTGGTTTTGGCTCTTTATACTCGTATTACTTGCATAAACGGATTTGGCACTTTTCTTTTCTAATAATATTGAATATGTTGCTGAGTTTATTTATGTTTGTTATGTTGGTTATTGGTTTGGTTATGATATGGATGTGTATCGTTACTTAGATGATATTAGTATTACTTGTGAATATATATGCTTATGGATTCGATATTGTTTTACTTGGATCATTGTTTATATTTTGGTTTGTCATTGCAATAGAAGTAGGTCAAAAAGCTCTATTATCTTGATGAATTTCGCATTGTGTGTCTATAACAATTCGGTGCTAATCTTGTGAGAATTGATTAGTAAATTTATAAATAACCCAAGTTGAAATAGTGTTTAAGACCTTTCATTATGTTGACCGACCGGGTTAGGAAGAATTCATATGTATGCATATTTGATATAACCCATTCTTAAGGCGCTCATGATGATATAGTATATAGGCTGAAAGAATTCTATGTCGTTATTGGTAGATATGTTTGTTGTAGTAATTACACGTTATTCATGACTTGCATGATTTGTTTATATAAAGTTTTGCAATATTTATATCTATTATGCTTGGTATCTTGCTTCACACACGTTTAGGCTAATTGATATGTGACAATCAATTTGGCTTTGTTACTTGATAAACAATCTGTAAATTGCTACAAATCCCGTGGAACGACCTGAACTTACCTAAACTATATTACACTCGAAAGGGTATACTTGCCCGTGTTGTGTTTTTAGTCAATTAATCGATTTTTCTAGTATTATAAATTTAAAGCTTGTAAAACACACATCAAGTTTTTAGTGCCGCTGACGAGGATTTATTTTAGTTGTTCTCAGTTTGTTTGCCAGTCTTGTGCATATTTCATGTGTTCGTATGTTCTAAATTCTTGAAATCTGTGATAAATATGTCTTTTGTTGTTGCAAGTGCGGCGCACTTCTTTTGAAGTGCGCCGTACTTTCCCCGTTTTCTCTTGTTACTTTGCAGATAAAACCTGCAAGTGCGCTGATTTCATACCAAAACCGCCGTACTTGTCCTGTGATCTTGTTCTTCTCTTGACCGATTTACTTCAGCGGTAACACAAAACCTCAAATTGTTAGTTTTCGTTTTATGATCATTTGAAAATTTATTTTATCTGATTATACGCCTTGTAATTTTGTGAATATTTAGTTGTCATTCAAAAAAAACCAAAAGATTTTTATTTCTATGTTATTTTTACTTTCTTTTTTGCTTATTTTGATTTATGGCATGCTATTGTTTATTTAATAATGCATGCGTGCTGCTTGTTCATTAGTTTGTTTGATAATATTTCTTGCATTGCATATGAGATTTTTTTTTTTTTTGCAGTAAGTACGTCGCACTTCTATCGAAGTGCGCCGTACTTTGCACCTACATTAAAAAAAATCAGTTTTGTATAAAAATAAACAAGATGAATTTCTCTTATCTTTTATGTTCTGTGAATACTTGTTAAGTGTTTGTTAGGAAAACGAAAAGTATCGGTCACTTCCATAATATCGTAAGATAGGCTTGTATTATTGTTTTTGGAAACTTGATAAGGTTGAAAGGCTAAGGCCCATGGATAGCCCATGCTTCCCTCTCCACACCTTGGAGAGGGTTGGTTGTTCACTTTTACATTTCATTCTAATCTAATATTCTCTCTTCCTTTTCTCTCTTTAAAAGTGTTCATCCCTCCACTTTCTCTCTTTAGTTCTTGTTCATTTGATTGTAAGATTAGGTAACACATAGATTCTACAATTGGTATCAAGAGCCATAGGGTGATTTAGCTTGGTGTTGTGTGCTTTTTTCTTTATTGTTTAGGCGTGTGTTTTGGTTCAAACTCAAGCAAGAGATCTTCATCTTTTATGGGTTTAAAACCATAAAGCTCTTAACTTTCTTTATTTTTTTATCTTAGAATAGGTTAGTTGTACAAGAAAATCTTTAGGAAAACTCAAAAAAGTTCATCCTTTTGGTATCTTTTGGTTCAAAAAGGGTTTTTGTACAAGAATCTTGATTTCAAATTTCTTATGTTAAAAACTATAAAGTTTGTGTTTTTAAGGTTCTCCTACTCTTAGAATAGCAAGAAGTACAAGAAAAATCAAGTGAAAAAGTCAAAAATTATGTCTTTAAGTGATTTGAAAAAGTGGTGTTTTCGTTTTTGAATACGGCGATTTATACTTAATCTGGTACGGCGATTTATACATGTTGAATTCGGCGATTTATACGTATTCAATTTGGCGATTTATACGTGTTCTAGTATACGACGATTTATACGCTCTTGGTTTCGGCGATTTATACATCACCTATATCCGGCGATTTATACATCTCCAACTAACGGCGATTTATACGCGAGTGTAGACGGAAATTTATACGTGAGTGAAGACGGCGATTTATACGTAAGTATAGACGACGATTTATACCCAAGTGTAGATAGCGATTTATACATTGTATCTGAAACCGACGATTTATACCACTTCTGAAGGCGATTTATACATAATCTCTAGGGTGATTTATACATTACACTTGGGTGATTTATACACTTACCTCGGGAGATTTATACCATATTTCCTAGGAGATATATACGGTTTTCTGTGATTTGTAAAATCCCGTGAAGTATTCAATTATTTTCTCGGTTTTATCAAGAATTATAAAATCCCGTATAATCTTAAGACTCATTCACTTAAAATAAACAACAATTTAACACAACAACCTCTAATCACTGAAAGATCAAAAGGTTATCTTTTCTCATTCAAACAATCAATTCAAAATGACAACATTAGCAGAGTTTATGATAATTGTTGGTGCCGACAACCATCCTCCCATGTTGGAAAAATCCTTGTATGACTCGTGGAAGAGTCGTATGGAACTATACATCGAGAATCGGGAGAACGGGATAATGATTCTAAACTCAGTTCAAAATGGTCCACTTGTTTGGCCTACCATTGTTGAAGAGGATGGTACTACTAGGACAAAAAGGTATGAAGAACTTTCGGTTATAGAGAAACTCCAAGCTGAATGTGATCTTAAAGCTACAAACATCGTTCTTCAAGGTCTTCCACCAGATGTGTATGCCATTGTGAATCATCAAAAAGTTGCCAAAGAGATATGGGACACAATTAAGCTTCTTATGCAAGGCACGAAATTGTCATTACAAGAAAAGGAATGTAAATTGTATGATGAGTTTGATACGTTTTCATTTGTCAAGGGTGAAACACTGTATCAGTACTACTAGATATTTGCTCAACTAATCAATAACATGAATGTTATCAATATGTCAATGAGACCAGTCCAAGTGAGTACAAAGTTTCTGAACATTCTACCACCAGAATGGAGCAAGTTTGTGACATATGTGAAGTTGGCTAGAGATTTGCATACTACAAACTATGATCAATTGTACTCATATCTCGAACAACATGAGGCACATGCAAATGAAACTCGCTTGATGCGCGAACGATACCCAGATCCGCTTGCATTTGTTGCTAACTACAACCATTCACCGTCTTAACTTAACAACTATCACTCTCAATACAATCCCACACAGTTTCCTCAAAAAAAAAAATACCATGATTCCACAAGTTCACTCTCCTCAATCATTGATGTGTCGTTGTGTGGTGTATATTTTTATGATTCAAGTTTTAAATTTATATTTTGCCGACTTAACCAAAAAGAACACTTTAACTGGCAGTGTACCCGGTCGGTGGTAGATTCGTGGTAAGTAGGGTGTCGAACACTTGAAGCGAGGTTAAATCTCCCAATTTATTTATATTTTGGTTATCTAATCTAAGTTAATTCTAATCTAAGTCAAACCTATGCTAATCCTATGCTAAATCCTATGTTAGTCATAAATCTAATCGAACAGGTGTTTTAAAAAGGTGGGGGTTTTTTCAGCCTGACGAGACTGGAAGGGTATTGGCTTTGGTGGTGACTACAATCAATTCAAGACACTTTAACCCAACGCTAATCAAAAAATTACAGAAGATAAATGAGCGGCAGGCATAAGCATTTGCATTTTAATACGGAAAATGTGATTAGCCATCATTTTAATCTGGTCTAGTAGTTGGTTTGTTTATTCAGTGCCTAAGATTATCTTTATCTCGAAGAGAGAGAAGTAGATGGCATCACCAGGGCATATATTCTTTTAGACTTAGGCGGGGGGGGGGGGAGGAACGGGGGAGACTTATCCTTAGACCTAGGCACCATTTTTTTATTCTGTCACAATTAAAGCATCCGCATATTTTTAAACATCCTTTTTTTGCTTGTTTATTAATACTTTCTTAGGGATTTTTATTAATTTTTTTTTTTTTTATAGAATTTTTCTTTTGTTTAAAGAAATGGTGTGTGTTGATCATAGTGTTTAAACTATAGATTCATCATAGAGACTCTTTTACCCTACTTACGGGCTTATAATGGCATTTATACTTAGTAGTACACTTCGTTCCACATGTCCCAAAATGGATTTATTTAGAACATTATTTGTTAAATTATATTCGAATTCAACCTACATTTCTCAAATGTTCATAAAAAATAAAATGGACAATTTCCGCCTAACTAGGTTAAGCCTGGCAAAGAGATGCGTATCCTCAGCACGATTTTTTTTAGAAATGGACAATATTTGTGATCCTATGTTTCTAGATGTTATAAATTAAAATTAACTATATGAAAGAGCTATTTCACAGGCCTTTCTAGATTCTTGGTCTTATATCACTAGATCCAGGTTAATGATTGGTTCGGGCATCAAAAGCACGTAACAAGATATTTGATAACACATTAAACAAGCATACAACGATAAATTAAGCAATCAAGATATAAACAAAACCAAACATTCAGATCTTCATAATAATGGCTAATACCTAAAGGTATTAGCCTTCAAACATCATAATTAATACAAGAGTAATTTTTTAGCCAAGGTAAACTAACCGAGTTAACGAATGATACCAAAAACTGAACGATTATAAAATTATAAGAACTTACACGTTGTCTCCTATGGATTGGAATGCGTTGCAAGACCTCTTCTGCTCTTTTTCTCCTTTGAAAATCGACTTTTGTGGTTTAGGTATCGCGAATATGATTTAGCACACTTAAAACTCATTTTTAAGTTTTGTATTATAGGGTCTGGAGTCTGTGTCGATACGGCGTATACAATGTATTGGATACGGTGTATTTGAGTTTCTTGGAGTATGGACCACGTTTGATATCTTCCATAATATTTTATTCCCATATAGCTTGAATACGTCGTATTGCCTTTCCTGGATACGTCGTATTGGACTTGTTTCCTTTGTGGTCTTTGGTGAGTGTTGGCACGTATACGTCGTATCTTCCTTGATGGATACAACCTATTGGTTGTTAGAATAGTAATCTTTAAAATATCTTCGTTTAAGCTCCAGAATGCGCGCCTTTTGCTAATATTCACCCAGTACTCCATAATTACTACAATTCTCAAATATAAACGATTAAGTAACAATTCTTTGCAATAATTATACAAAATGGGTTAATTACATGGGATAAATGATGCTATAAAATAGACGTTATTTGATGTCATCAAATATCCCCCCACTTGAATCCTACTTGTCCTCAAGTAGCCTTTAGAAGTTTATAAAAATGTATCCATAAGGATATTTTCCGTTAAAGCATTTATTTGATCCATTATAAGTATACAACGAAACACCTCACGAAATAGGAAGATGAAAACACTCAAATCACTCAACTAATAAATGTGGTAACATGTAACTAATTCGCTTAATTGCTCGGTCGTGACAAGTATTCTATCATAAGCTTGGCAATGATACACATCTCTACCGCTAAAGCTAAGGAGTAACAAGTTTATAAAGGTAAATATGGGTTTGTATGATAAGGCTTAGGGTTGATTACTCTAACTAATCTTTATCGATACCAATATTCCAGGAGGGCGACAAAGACCACACATACACCCGTAACGACGGGATAGACACATGTGACTGCTCACTCCCACCTCGATTAAGCTAAAGAGTAGGACTAGTGGAGTAATATAGGGTATGGATCTTCTAACTTTCACCACTAGTAATAAACCAACAAGGTAGTTGAGACATGCATACATGGCCGTAACGACGGAATAGACATGCACGCTCGACCACATCCTCATTCGCGTAAAACCCATGGTTAATGATTAGAAAAGGAAAATAAATTGTTGTTAAATAAAAATTACCAAACAAATAGATTAAGTCTAAAATACAAGTTGTTAGACACTTTTTCCCCGACTATAACCATGATAAAGACACAACTATTTACAACGTCTTGATCATAGATAAAAAAAACCTAAGTTGGCGTTCCCGTAACGGTCAATTTCCCAATCATCCCATACTTTACATACTTTACAAGGCAAGCGGCGATATCTTCCACTTTTTACAATACTCTACATCGTCGATTTGTATCAACAAATAATCGATGCTTCGTGTAATTCCTTCGGTAGTTGAGAAACGATTATCTTCAAACTTTCCTTCTCTCTTTTTTGTTGTTGCGATTTTTCTAATTTTTTCAATTTTTTTTGCTAATACTATACTACAAAACTCGGTGTAATTTCACCATCTTCACGATCATAATAATTTCGAATAATTCCTTCATTATTCGGACATACCTTTAATTGCAATGGTAGTAAAAATACACGAGTTTTGACTATAATATACATTCCCATTTGCGATGTGCAAATTTCTTCCAACCGTACCAAAATAGACATAAGACTCGGGAAATACAAACTTTACACTATAAGCAACTAGCAACTGTAAAATAAACTTAATCTAACAAGGTAGGAAAAGGTGGAAAGGTGTAACGAAATAATTAATTTGTGAATTCCTAAAGGATTGGCTCTATAGGTTGTTCTAAGGGTATCTTACTCTTAAAATGAGAGTAAATAAAGGGTTTATACGGGGGTTAACTAACCAGTGTAGTTAGTTAATAAGCAACATGTAAAGGTGTTTTGGGTGTAATCCTAAAATTTACCAATTTAAACAAGTTACTCCATCTAAATCTATAGTACTTAACACGCGTCTCGAATACTAGAATATACTACGGCCAAGTTCTAAAGTATACAACATCACCGCAGTCACTCATATTTTGTAAATTTGGGTAAAACATTTAAGAAATCAATAAGGCTTAAAATCCTCACAATAGCTAACAGGGGGAATGTGTGCAGGTATGTGCAAATAATTTTCAACAAAAGTATGCTTGAAAAAAAATTGAGCATAATTTAAGCATTTTAGTGTGAAAATTAGAACAAGTAAACATTCTAAATCTATCCCCCATTTGAATTATACAACGTCCTCGTTCTATAGATAAAACATTAAAAACAGGAATTAAAAAGAATTAGAATGAGAAACTCCCCTGATATTTGCTCGGTAGATTCTCCATGTAGGTTTTATTAAGCAAGATTGTGTGTTGAACAGTCGCCTTGAAGTTTTAAGACTCCAACACTTCATGATCTCCAGATTTGTAAATTCTCCATCAATATTCATCGATATTTCTTTCATGAGGTCCTGTATAAAATATTGGAAAAACATGTGCATTCCTATCTTGGTATCTACGGTTAATTTAAACTAAACTAAACAAAACTGTACAGGAGATCGATATGCCATATCCATAAACTAGAATACGCCATATTGAAAAACCAAACTAAACTAACTAAATACAAGTCAGTTTTGGTGGATACGGCGTATCAATTAATTAATATGCCGTATTCTAGAACTGACAATAATGTTTTTAAAGTGCATAAAAAGTAAAGACTGATAACGTCTAGATAATCAATACGTCGTATGGTATGGAGCGGATACGCCGTATTAGTGTCTGGGAAGACAGACTCGATAAAATTAAATAACATTCTGGGTTGTCTCCCAGGAAGCACTTTGGTTTACAGCGAAGTCTTTAAGTTAGACTTTTCTTCAGCTTCTCATCACTCAGCTCTAGTTACCATCCATCCTTCGTCCATCATCCGAAAGATTTCTTGGTAAGCTCGGCACGCCTCTTCTCTTGTGATTGTAAGATCGTCGTATTCGTCTTCTTTTACAGCAACATATTCTTCATCATTATTGAACGAATATTTGATCATCATGTATCTTCTTATTAGGCAAACCGGCACCTCACGAGTTTTATCACCGTATAACTCATGCCTTTCATCATGAGTTTCATTCCCATATTCTCGTTCATCATAATCGTGGTAGTTAATCTCCTGGATTTTCCATCTTCTCCAACAATCATTGCATGATTCATCATCACTGATCAAACTTTCCATGATAACTTTGTTCCTTAAAGCTTCATCTTTTAATTCGCTATCTTCTAAAGCCTCGTACCATTGAAGGTCTTGGTAATGAAGCGAGTTTCCAATATGGTAAGCTTCGGGCAAATTTCCTCCATTACAATAACCATCCTCTCTCCAACTACAGGTTGGCCATTCCAAACATCTAGTCTTATAATTGAAAGGTTTGCAATCGTGTTTGACTGGTTTTGGCTCCTTCTATATTCCATTATCGAGCCATGGCTTATCATATACCCATGGTACATTCTCATTCCATTCGTAGATCCAGTCGTCTTTGTAATCTTCATAGGTTTTATATCCCTTAATATCCTTAGTAAGTAAGTCCGAATCGATTTGCAAAAGATAGTTAAATTCATTGAAGGCCTAGCACAAAGGCGTCTCAAAATCAAATATATTAGTGTCGATCCTAAAGACTTCAGCAACTTCATCTTCATCATCAGAAAACTCTTCATCTGTGAGTTCAACTTCACCGTCTCCTCTAATCCAGTAAATCCATAATGCTTTCTTTGTATAATGATCCATCGTCTTGTAGTTAAAAAACTTTGACCCTAACCATTCAGTAAATGCAACATCAGATGGATCATATCCCATATCATCATCAACTTCATGCGACATTCGTTGCTCCAAATCATTATCCTTGTTTGAGTCATATGGGATGTTAGTAACTTCAACATCATATGTGAATAAATCATCATCCATTCTGCTCATCCGGTTGAATTCATTGTTGAAAACTTCAAGTGATGTATCGCAAGTGAGCGAAACATCTTCGACCTTAAGATCCTCGAGTTTCTCGAACTCTCCTTTGATTACCTTTGTCATTCTCAACTGAAAAAATAACTAGAAAATTTATTAGTAGAACCAGCGAGAAAAAGGTGTTAAAAAATTTGAGCTTTAAGTTCGAGAGTGGAAAAGAACTTTATCAGATGATCAATACTCTGTATTCAATAGAAGTGAATACGCCGTATTAATAAGTTGAATGAATACGCTGTATTGGACAGAGAGTTGGATACGCCGTATCCAATGGAAGTGGATACGCCGTATCGAGTTATCGACCAAAACAGTGTATTAGGAAAACAATTAAATTAAACACACAAATATACACACAATCAATTAAACTAACAAATATACAAAATATACAAGAATATACACTAATCTAATTAACACTACTCCTAAGAGTTAGATCTAATGTTAAAAACCAAAATATAAAATAAAAATCAAGATTAAATTTCACTCCTCGACAGCGGCGCCAAAAAAACTTGATGTGTCGTTGTGTGGTGTATATTTTTATGAATCAAGTTTTAAATTTATATTTTGCCGACTTAACCAAAAACAACACTTTAATGGGCAGTGTACCCGGTCGGGTTCGTTAGGTGGTTTGACATGTCGTTGGGGTTGCCGTGTATATCCAGTTAGGGTGAGGAGGGTGTTTGGTTTTAGTGTGGTGTGTTGGGGGGTGTTGGAGTTTATTCGTGGTGTTTGTGTTGTGTGTTTTAGTTGTCGTCGAAACATGTACATGTCTTGCGAACACTTGTTGATGGGGTGTGGGGTGGGGTCAGAGGGATAGGGGGTAGGGTGGGTCAGATGGGGGTTGTGATATTTGGGGTGTGTATGGCTTTGTAATTGAAGGTTTAGTCTAATTGCTTATGGGTCTATTACTCTGGTTGTGGCCCTCCAATCCTATGGTAGTTCTAACTAATCCTTCATTCTAACATGGTAAGTAATAAGGGGAGAAGTCGGGGGAAGAGATGTATGTAAGGAGTAGAAGTATTGTTTTAAAGTTTAGTTTAGAGTTGAGTTTTTAAGTTTAGAGGGTTTGGTGATGGGTTTCTGTCGTTGAGTTTAAGTTTCAGCCAAGTAGTGAGAAAGTTAAGTAGGTTAGTTGAAAGTAGAGTTAAAGTAAGTTTGTAGTGGAGGAGGTGGAGTTTCGAGTTATAAAGAGACAGTTAGTTAGTACAAAAAAATAGTAAGGTTATATTTGTATTAAATATTAATAAAGTAATAAAAGAAGGTGGGGAGGTAGTTAGAAAGTGAGGTTTGCAGAGTTAGTAGTTTACGTTGTAGTTATGTTGAGTAGTTAGAGAGTTTGATGAGTGTGTTCAGCGGTAAATAATTAAATTAATAATAAAGGTAAGAAGGTTTGAATAATTAAAATTCTAAAACAAGGGGAAGTAGTTAGTTGGTTTCAAGCATGTGGACGAGAGGGGGAGAGTGAGAGATCTAGTTGGGGCACGTTTGCACGAGTTTGCTGGGGCACGGGTGCTTTGTTGGTTTACTGACAATCAATTCCAAGACACTTGAACCCACGCTCAAAAAGCAAGACCTTTTAGACCTAGGTATAGATAAGAGATTTACAGAGTTTCAAAGATACGCACCACCCGGTACCTCGACCACCATCAATTATCGTCGGCCACCTACCAAGCCGGCCCCACCACCAGCACTACAAGAGCAGGACATCTACAAAGTGAGCATATTTTTGAAGAGTTTTAAATTATCTTTTGTCAAATTTCAGACTAATTGTATTGTTTCAATCATGTCTTCAATGAAACTGTTATTTTCTCATATATGTCTCCTGTTCATGTTTAATGTTGTCGTGACATACTACTATTGGTCGACCAATTGTGATTTTGTTTTGACTATGAAGCAGGATTTTCGAACAAGGGGGCTGGCTGTGACGTGGGAGGCGCGGGCTGGGGTCAAGCCTCTTGAATAAATAGGAAAACTGTATTCTAGCTATCAGTAATCCGATTAGGAAGTTGGTTCGTTTATTCAGTGCAATGAACTTACTGATCCGAAGGGCATATATTTCTGAGACTTATGCGGGAGGGACTTCATCCTAAGACATAGACACATTAATCTGTAACAATTTTTAAGCATCCATCATCCGCATTATAAAGCATCCTTATTTGCTGATTATAATATAATCTATATTAGGAATAGGAATTAAAGCAATGTGGATCTTTGTTAAAAACCCCTAGCTATTAGAGACTTTAACAACTTACTATTAATGAAATTTATTACTCTAGTAGTCCACTTCTCTTTTCCAACTATTCCAATGGAAATTAGAACTTTATTTATCTGAATTATATAGATACACTGATGTCAACATTGTTCGATAACCAAGGAATTTTCGTTAACTAGTTACCAGAAAGAAGGCGTATCCTTAGCCGATTTTTTAGAAGGACAATATTTAGATCCTATGATTCCTAGATGTATAAATTATATTATGGAGTCGATCCTGGACATCTAGATTACTTGGTCCGTATCACCAGATCCAGTTGAATGATAGGGCGAATACAAAAGCACGTAAACAAGTATATTGATAAACATAAACAAGCATACAAGGATAAATTAAGCCATCGAGATATAAACAAAACCAAACATTCAGATCTTCATAATAATGGCTAATACCTGAAGGTATTAGCCTTCAAACATCATAATTAATACAAGAGTAATTGTTTTAGCTAAGGTAAACTAACCAAGTTAACGAATGATACCAAAAACTAAACGATTACAAAAGTATAAGAATTTACACATTGTCTCCTATGGATTGGAATACGTTGCAAGACCTTTTCTGCTCTTTTTCTCTACTAAAAATTGACTTTTGTGGTTTAGGTATCGAGAATATGATTTAGCACACTTAAAACTCGTTTTTGAGTTTTGTATTTATAGGGTCTGGAGTCGGTGTCGATACGGAGTATCCAATGTATTGGATACAACGTATTGGAGTTTTTTGAAGTAGGGACCATGTTTGATATCTTCCAAAATATTTGATTCCCATATAGCTTGAATTCGGCGTATTGCTTTTCCTGGATACAACGTATTAGACTTGTTTCCTTTGTGGTCTTTGGTGAGTGCAGGCACGGATACTCCGTATCTTCCTTGATGGATACGGCGTATTGGTTGTTAGAATAGTAATCTTTAAAATATCTTCGTTTAAACTCCAGAATGCGCACCTTTTGCTTATATTCATCAAGTACTCCATAATTACTGCAATTCTCAAATATAAATGATTAAGTAACAATTCTTTGCAATAATTATACAAAATAGGTTAATTACATGGGATAAATGATGCTATAAAATAGACGTTATTTGATGTCATCAATCATACTTACCAATGTATCCACCACCTCATCTACCACAACCACAAATCAGTCATTCATCCATTCCACCATCACAACATTATCAATCTCATCAAACCTTATATGTTCCACCAATTGCTTATAACTCACCTCAATTCTCAACAAAACTAATGACTAAGTTCCCTCAAATAGACTCAGGTCTTGCTGTTCATGTGTTTAATCAAGGAGATGATTCAATTGCTTGTCTCAATAAGGCAATGGCTTTCCTGATAACTGTAGCTTCTTCAAGGTTCCCTTCAACTAACAATCAACTTAGAACTTCCTCTAATCTTAGAAACCAAGCCACCATTCAAGACGGCATGGTTACTGTGCAACAAGTTTAAAGGAGGCAAGGACAAAGTTATGCTGGTACTAGTTATAAGGGTAATGCTACTACTTATAAGGGAAATAATGTAGGAGGGCAGACAAGGGTGGTTAAATGTTATAATTGTCAAGGTGAAGGTCACATGGCTAGACAATGCACCCACCCGAAGAGGCCTAGGAATGATGAATGGTTTAAGAAAAAGGCAATGTTGGCTGAAGCACAGGAATTTAGACAAATTTTAGATGAAGAGCAACTATCATTTCTTGCAGATCCAGGAATTCCAAACGGTTAAGCTGCTCAGACAACCATTCCAAACACTGCTGCTTTCCAGACTGAGGATCTTAATGTTTATGATTCTGACTGTGACGATGTCTCTAATGCAAAAGCGGTTCTGATGGCTAATCTTTCCAACTATGGTTCAGACGTTATCTCAGAGGTACATCATTTTGAACCTAATCATACTAATTTGGATAATCAAAGTATGCATGCAATGCAGAGTATTAAACAAACACCAGTTGTTGATTTTACAGATAATGAGATAACGAGTGATAGCAATATCATTTCGTACTCTTAATATTTGCAAGAAACGCAATAGGCAGCTGTTCAAGATACTAATTTGTATGCACAACAAGATTCAATGATTTTATCTGTGATTCAATAAATGTCAGAACAAATGATTAATCATGTAAATAATTAGGAAAAGGCTAACCAGGAAAAGAATAATGAATCCTTAACCGTTGAGCTTGAGAGATATAAAGAACGAGTCAAAACTTTTGAAAAACGTCTTAATATTGATTTAAGCACATGTAAAAAAAATGACTGATTCTCAAATGGATGATATGATTAAGGAAAAGCTTGCACTTAAGCAACAAATTGACTCACTTGAACATAATCTTTCTAATCAAATCAGAGAAAAGTAATCTTTATTGCAAACATTTACTATTTTCAAAAATGAATCCAAAGAAAAGGAAAGTAGATATATGGATAAAGAAATTAATTTAGAAAAGAAGATTAAGGAACTAGATAATATTGTTTTCAAAGTGGGTCAATCTGCTCAAATAATGCACATGTTAACAAAGCTACAAATTTTTTATGATAACGCTCACAAATAAGCTCTTGGTTATCAAAATCCGTTTTATCTCGAAAAAGCTCAGCGGATTAAGCCAACCTTGTATGATGGTAGTGTTATATCTAGTTAACATGCTGCTAGTCTTGTGATTGATGATGAAGAGACATTGATTTTGGAAGAAGTTATTCGATCCAAAATGCTTGCAAAACAAAACGACCCGATGTCAAAAGAAATGAAAGTTAATACAACTCCAATTAATTATGTTGAGTTAAATCAATTATCAGAATATTTTGGTATACGTTTTGTTCCACAACAAGAATTGTCTGGTGAACAAGCTTTCTAGTTATAAACTTCACACCCTAATACTGACCAATCTGCTTTGTCATCTGTCAAAATTGAGCCTCCTAAGGAACTTCCTAAGGTAAGCCTGGTTGATACAAGCCTTAAAAAGGTTAAATATCATCTTGGCCAATTTGACACTGTGGTGAAAAAGTAGATTACACCTGATGCTATAACAGAAGGGGAATGGGAGTTTAAACACACTAAAACTGTTTTTGTAAATGAAATAATTCCATTTTTAAGACCTTAAAAGACATATTCAATGTTTTTGATAAAGATCTTTTAAATTAGGTAACAGAAGTACAAACAATTTTTAACCACATGGAAGCTACTGTTCAACAATATTTTGTAGAAAATAGTGTTTTGAAATTCATAAGAAAGAACTTTTTCTTGAAAATGGCCGACTCTTACAAAAAATCATGTCTCAAGATGTTATGATAAGTGTGATGAATTTTACTGGTGTTTTTGATGATGTGAATGTAGAAATGCCAAGTAGTGAATCTTGTGTGAGGTGTTTGGATCTTGATGCTAAGCTTTTGAAGCAACAAAATGCGTAGAATGATCTTTCGAAAAGTTACTCACAACTTGAAAAACATTGCATTTCTCTTGAGTTAACAATGCAACTCGATCAAGAAATTGTTCAAAAGGATTCATTAAGTAATAATCAAAATGCTTTTGAAATTCCAGAATATTTTGAAAATAATGATTTGAAAGCTCAGCTGCAAGCAAAAGACACTATAGTTTGTAAGTTGAAGGAACATATTAACTCTATGAGAGAAAATGACAAGGAAGAGAAAGTCAAACATAAGATGGATGAAATTGAGACCATAAACATTAAATTGGAGGATAGTGTGGCAAAATTACTTTCTGAAAACGAGCGGTTACATAAAGAAATTAAGCATTTGAAAAAGATTTACAAAGATTAATTTGATTCGATTAAAAAGACACGTGCTCTTTCTAAAGAACACGATGACTCTTTTATTTCTCAATTGAACTCTAAGTCTATGGAAAATGCGGATTTAAACGTCAAATTCAAGAAAAGGTTTTTGTGATTACATCATTGAAAAATGATTTACGAAAATTAAAAGGGAAAAAAATTGTAGAAAATACTGCACAAATACCAATTGCCACCACTTTTGCTCTAGATATGTTCAAGATAGACTTAGACCCTTTAGCTCCTAGGTTATTAAAAAATAGGGAAGCTCACATAGACTATCTTAAGCACACTCAGGAACAAGATGACATACTTTGAGGAATAGTTGAACAAACTAAAGCAAAACAGCCGTTAGACAATGCATTAGACTTTGCCTGTAAGATTGCTAAACGAATTCAGGAGTTACTTGTTTATGTTCAAGACAAATGGCCTAATGCGAATAAACCTAGTGAGAAATTGGTAGCTGTCACACCAATGAACAAAGTCAAGAAAGTTAGGTTTTCTGAACCTCTCACATCCTCAAGCAACATTAAACAGGTAGAGTCATCTATCACAACATATTCTAACACACATGTGTTGTCTTCTACATGATTGAAGTGTTCTACTAGTACTTGCAAATCACAGCCTACATGCAATAAAAGGAATGATAATATCTTGCAAACACCAAGTAGCAACATCAAGAGTAAAGTAGAAGTCCAACGTAGGAGAGTTAAATCTAAGTCTAATAAAAAGAATTGTGTTAAAGACCCTATTTTTGATGCAAATGTTAAGCATACTATGTTAAATGCGAATTCCGAGTTAATTTGTGTAAAATGTAATCAATGTATGTTTGATGCAAATCATGATGTGTGTTTCCTTGATTTTGTGAATGATGTGAATGTGTGTTCTAAATCTAAGTCTAATAAGAAAAACAAACAGCATAATATTTGGAAACTGACTTAGTCCTTTTTGGTAAGTATAAATATATAATAAATATAAATATAAATACGTAAGGAAAAAGATCAATGATAGTAAGTATTCTAAAGATTTCAAGAAAATTTGCTTTTGACCAAAGCAAAATCTAAAATCTCCCGGGTCATAGTCCCAACGAGGTGTGAATTGAAGATCGGATTACGTTCGTAATCGCGTGAATTGAATGGATTAAGAGATTTGGATTTGGATTCCTAATTCTATGATTAAAATGAAAAAACAATTAAAGAAAACCTAAAAACGAAAGCTAACAATGATTTAAACCTAAAAACGAGAACGGGGTCAAATCCCGTTCTTTAAAAAAACAAAATTTTGAAATTTTAAACCTACGAATGCAAATCTAATTTTCCTAAGTCCTAATTGATAAAAGAAAATTTTGAAAAAAAGATCAAAATAAACCAATTCACTTTGATTTTTTCCTCTCCTTCCTTGGCCGATCTCGAACAAACAAAACAAGAGAAGAAAACCCTAATAAAAATTTAGGTTTTGATTTTCAAGAGTTAAGGTTTTATTTTCTAATTTTTCAATACAATTAATTTTAATTAAAAGTAAAAATCATTAAGGTAGGATTTTGGTTATTGGAAATTAATCTGTAATTACGATGGTTTTTATATCAAAAATTGTTTTAGGGACAATAAATAGGGTTTTTGGTAAGTTAATTATGGGTTAATTATGCTATATTTGAATCGAAATCTGGGCAGGAATTTAGGTCATCTTGTCGAGAGCCATATATCTCGGTCATAAAGATAGCTTTTATCAATTTTCTTGAGCTAAAATTAACTACAGAGAGTCTACTTTCCAACCCAAGTGGTTTCATGAATTAAAAGTGAGTGGAAGTTAGTCAAATTAATCAACAAGATTCGTTGTCAAAACTGAGTTTTCAGGGCAGATTCTGAGTTGTGTTTGTGAGGTTTAAAAACCATATTCAACGTCTTTTTTAATTGATGGGCTATTGCCTACTGTGCAAGTTTCTTGATGTATATGATGTTACTAGGAATTTTGTAGTGTTTTTCTAAGTGTTTTAATGGTTGCTCAAGCTAAACTTTTTGAAGGTCGAATCAGGTCAAATTCTAGACACTTTGTGATGTTGAATTTTTTAAAATGGGTTTACACTCGTATTTTATTTTTTTATCCAAAAATCTTAGAAGCTCAAAACTCATTGGAGCTATGGAATGTAAGGAGAAGAACCTAATTAGGTGTTTTAATATTTTATTTGGTGTCATCTTGTGACTATAAAAACGGGATAAAATGCAGAAAGTTGAGATGTAGGTTTTATAAGGTAACTTGAGGTTAGCAAGTTGTGAAGAGTATATAGATGAGTTAAATCAAGATAGGGTATAGAGTATCCATCGTTGTGATTGTTACATCGACTTGGGTGAGAGACCTAATCGATGGTAACATGTGTGTATTGTTTTGTATAGATTATTTGCAAGGTTTTTTAATACCACCCCCCACTTTAATTGAGGTTTGGATTTGCTTTGTATCAAGGTGAGTTTTTCTGTCACACTTTTTTTTACTTATTTTTTGGGATGGAAATGTATGCAAAACTGTTTTTGATTTATGAAACGTGTTATATGTTTTTATAGTGCTCGAACTATATCGATTTCTATGTGCTATTGTGCTATGTGATGTGCATTGTTGGTAAGGCATGTGTATTGTGAGGGTATGATATGACCTTGTGTGTGTCCCGTAAGACTTAGCTAGTCAAGTGGGTCAGTCTTGCGCGGAGATATTCAGTCTTGCGCGAAGATATTCAGTCTTGCGCGGAGATAATTGTGGGACGGAGGGGTACGATCCACCCCAGATAAATGTGAATTTATGTTGTGATAGAATAGCCATGCATATATGTTCGTAAATGTTGTTTTTGTTGATGTGGTTGTCATATAACGTGAGTCTTAAACCTGTAACTCTCACCAATAATTTTGTTGACATTTTAAGCATCATTTTTAGGTGAGCAAAACGTATAAAGAGTTAGGAAGAGGAATTAGTTGGACCATAGGCTTGCATTGCGGAATCTATGTTCATTTGTTTTGTCTTGGTTGGTTGCACTATATGAATTTGAATGATAAATGTTGAAGGTGTTATCATGACACTTTGTGTCTTTTATATATTGGATTTTAATTCATTTAGTATTTCTCTATTTTGACGCCTTGTGTTGTGATGATGCCTATTGATCATGCCTTGCGATTCCTCCTTGGCGGGGTGTGAAGGATTGTTTCAGAGACACAAGTTATAGATGAATAGGTGTTTGCCTAGTCTTCTTTAATTAGAATACATTTTATAGTGCATTTTAGGATCTATGTGTTTACATGTACGTAACTAGTATATACTTTACAATATATTATAAAGTTTTTCATTTGTCATTTGTCACTACTTCCTGGTAATATAATATATATATATACTTTATATTATTATAATATATAATATATATTTTATTGGTTATCAGCATATTAAGTAACTTAATTTTGAATGCCCTTTTGGTATTATTTAGGTGTTTTTGTTTTCTTGCTAACTTTATGAGACGATCTCGGACTTGTGAGTGAATTCGACAACGAGAGATGTCTAGATGGGAGCGATTGAAGTGGAGGTTCTACGTTGAACAAAAGGGAGGGATGTGATGTTAGGAGAATCGAAGAAGAGATCGATCTGGTTTTCCTCTCGGATGTTCATAGTAGGACTGATCCCGCGAGTCTGGGTGACTCTTAGTTGAAAGCAAGGTCAAACCCGAGCGAGGCCCAACATAAGTTTATTTCGTCTGTTATCTCTACACGTCGCGGTCGTCGGTGAATTCACTTGGATTTTTCCGTATTTAGGGTTTGGAATCTTCGTCCTTCTTTCTATCGTTTTGGGATTTTATCCTTATGTGTATATGTGTTGTTTTGATGGAGCATTATGTTAGAATTGTATGAGATTTGCTATGTGGTACGTTTGTATAAATGTGTGTTATCGTCGAGATGTGTAGTCTTGGGAGTAAGTATACGTGTGCAAAAGATGCAATTATAATTATGGTGGCCAACATAATTATAAAGGCATCACACACGTGGACTTGTGACCTTGATTACATTGATCGATGTTGTGTGTTATGTGGTAGTGTAAGATGTGTTATGATGGGATGTATTTTGGATAGTTGAGTGGATAGTAAGATTTCCTTTCTATCTATTGTTTGCGGATATCGTGGATACCGGTTGGTATTATCGTTGCAATTCATAAGTTGGTTTGATAGCTCGTGTCCGTCGAGATACCTAACTCTCGTGTTAGTATTCCTTGTTGGTATTATGATAGAACTGGTGTTCTATGTCCTCCATTTAACGTTTCGATTTGCTTCTTTTGTCAAGAGTAAGGGTGCTCTTGATATTTGTTCTTTGATCATTTTTATGAGCGAGTCTCTACGATTTAGTCGGTTCTTGATGTTTCTTCTTAAGTTTCATTGGTATGTGTTCGTTTTCAAATGATATTTTGGTATTGAAGTTCTTAAGGTGTTTGAAGTATCTTTTCGAGATAATAGTGTCTTTTGTTTTGAGTCACGCGTTTCTGTTACTAACACACTATGGAAAAAAACTTTGAAATAATAATAATATTGAAGTGATTTTTGTATTTAATGAGATAGTTGTTAAGTGTCGAAAACTTTGTTTTAAATTGAATTATACAAATAATATGCAACACATTTCTTTTATAGCTATCCCTTGATTTTTTTATGAAGACTATATTTAAAATAAGTTTATGAAAATTTCATTTAAAATTGTTTTTTTTAAATGATTTACATTATTAACTAATATGATTCTACTATTTTAAAAATGACTGATATAAAGTTATGGAAGATAATTCTCGCGAGTAAAAAAAATCGATTTTTTTGTACAAGGTTCGTATTCTTTTATTTATAGGTCGTGATACGTGGTGTTATTCAATAGGTGACTTTTGCGTCGATGGTACGTTTGTTGTGTCGTTGGTTTGTTTGTTTTTTTTCTTATCAATACATACATTCAGTTTGATTTTCCTTTGAGCTTTTGTGATTATTGAATTTTTACCAAAAAATTGGTACATGTAAAGTCTTGGTATTTGTTCATAGTTGGTTCGATATTTGTGCATTACCCTATTCGATTTACCGTGGAAATTCGAATTCGTTTGATGTCCGTATTATGTGATCTTAGAGTTGATGTTAGTTTACATCTTCTGAGTTGTGCCTGTGTGATTGAGGTAGTGAAACGGATGAGTTAAGTTATTAGGATTAGAAGGTTCTCGTTTCACTATAGATCTAGTACCGTTGGTTATGAGAGGGTTGATATAGTCGTATAAGAGAATTGGTTATGAAGTATAAGGCTGAGAAAGTATGCCATGAGGAGATGGTTAAAATGCCTTTGGTGCATTTGAAGGTACTGAAGGTTCGTAGGGAAACGAACTAATGTGAATGCGAGGTCTCGTAGGAGTACCAAAGTAGATGAGTCAAAATTATGTGATATACCTGTAGTATGTGAGTTCTCCAAAGTGTTCTCTAAGGATTTAATAGGTTTACCCCTCGGTCTGAAGTAGAATTTCGTATAGAGTTAGTATAAGGAGCGACACCGATTGCAAAGGCCCGTGTCGTTTGGCGCCTACAGAGATGAAAAAGTTGTTGGAATAATTGCAAGAGCTGTAAGGTAAAGTTTTTATCGACCTAGTTATTCGCTATGAGGAAGCACATGTATTGCTTGTCAATACGTAGGATGGGTCATTTAGGATGTGCATAGATTATCGCGAGTTGAGTAAGATAGATCTTTATTCGGACTGTCAACAAATAAGGGTGCACGAAGATGAAATTCCAAAGACTGCTTTTAGGATGCGTTATAGACGCTATGAGTTTACGGCTATGCCTTTTTTGGTTTGATCACAAAGATTTCTTACTATATATATATATTATAAATATAAATATATAATAAGTAGTCCCAAAATATCAATAATAAGAATTCCGTAAGGCTTTTAGAAGGGAAAATACTTTTGACCAAAGCAAAATCCAAAAAACCTTCTCGGGTCGTTTACCGACGAGGTGCGAATTTGAAAATCGAGTATCATTTGAGAATTTATGCTTGAATAATCACAAATTAGATTTGGTTTTCTAATTCTACGGGAAAAAGTAATTAAAGAGAAGCTAAACTAAAAACAAAAGCAACTACGAATTAAAAACGATAACGGGAACGTAAAAACGCGACTTAAAAACCTAAATTATGATACAACGCGACAACTGGAGATTCATGCGAAGAATGACACGACTCACGTTATAGACTTAGGCGTGATAGTTCTGCTCTAAAATGATAGAGGCATTATGTGTACGAGACGAAGAGTGTGATCTATACGAATCATAAAAGTCTCCAACATATTTTCAGTCAGAAGGATTGAACCTGAGGCAGAGACGATGGATGGAGTTATTTAATGGTAGTTATTGCCAGACCAAGTACCATCTGGGAAAGGGTGAACGTAGTTGTTGATGCATGAAGAAGGAAAGGAGGAGTGAAGCCAAGACGAGTTTGAGATATATGTATGACGATCCAAGCTGAGATTTGAGAGAAGATGTTAGTGGTATAGGTTGAGATGTCCAAAGCAGAGAACACGTCAACAAAGATGTTGTGTGGTTTGGACTAACAAATGGAGAAAAGAGATGGTGGTGTTAGTAAGTATTAAGCATGAATGGAAGTAGAAGATGAGCATCAAAGGTCTTCAGGTTTGTTACTACAACCTAAGATACCCGATTGGAAGTGGGAAAAGGAAAGATTAACTATGGATAGTAAATCTAAGTTACCAAGATCGAGTAGTGGATGCGATGCGATTTGGGTGATAGTCGATAGACTGACTAAGTTATCCTATTTTCTAGCAATACGAAAAGAATATAAGATGGAGTAGTTGGCAAGGTTGTATGTAGATGAGGCAGTTGCAAGACATGGAGTGCACGTGTCGAGTATTCCTGATAAAGATGGAATGTATATTGAGGTTTTGGAAAGGGATGTAGAAGTCGTTAGGAACACGAGTAGATATGAGTACTGCCTACCATCCATAGACTGATGGTCAGAGTGAGCGTACTTTTCGGACATTGGAAAATATGTTTAGAGCTTGTGTGAGAAATTTGGTGGTAGTTGGGATACTCACTTTCCGTGAGGTGAGTTTTCCTACAAAGATAGTTATCATTCGAGTATTCGATGAGTTTTCATTGGAGGTATTGTATGGAAGAAGAGGTAGGTCGCCTGTTTTATAGGCTGAGATTGGAGAAAGTAAGATGATTGGACTTGAGTTGGAGTAAGAGACGACTAAGGTAGTCGTAATTAAGGAAAGGCTTAAGGAAGCCAAAGATCGTCAAGAGAATTAAGTTGATAGTAGAAATGAAACTTTTAGAGTTTAGTGTTGGTGATCATGTTATGATGAAAGTCTCACCTTGGAAAGGTGTAGTACGTTTTGATAAGAAAGGTGAGTTAGCACCTAGGTATATAGGACCAATTGAGATTCTTGAAAGGATTGGCCCTGTAGCTTATCGGTTAAGATTGCCCGATGAGCTGAGTATCGGAAATTATTTGAGTGGTGTTAAAATTTCGAGTAAACCTGAAATCGCGTTGATTCTTTAAAAACGTTGAGCTTGTATCAACTCATATCTTAATTTCAAAACAGTTCTTGTTTGATGAGTTGCGGGATTAAGATATGAATCACGTTGTTACACAACTTAAGGTTTTTGAGGAATTTCCTCGAGGACGGGCGAGGCTCATGTAGTATGGATGTTTCTCTTCGTTTATAGTTGTTATGTTGCTATTCGTACACTTGTGTGGGTAAGCAAAGTTATTACCAGTAAGATTCCAATAGTTAAAGTTAGTTGGAATTGAAAGCGTAACTTCGAGTTAACATGGGTATGGGAGGACTACTTGAAAGATAAGTATCCTCGATTATTTGATTGGTAATGATAGAGTTGAACCTTTTGGTTAAATCTCGGGACGAGATTTCCTAAAGGAGGGGATACTGTGACAACCGTGGTTTGAGCCGGTTGGTCAGTTTGTTTAGAATTTATTTGAAGCGTTATGTGTGTTCTTTATGTGTTTTTATGTGTTTTGTGAGAGATATGTGTGCGAGATTGAAGTACATGATTTATGAATCATGGTACTAGTTGAAATGAGATTGAATGGGAATGAGATCATTTGGAAGCTTTGCGTAGTTTCAAATGTCGTGTACGTAATATTATGTGTACGTATTATGTATATATAATTCATATAGGATATATTAGTTTAGTATTTTATAGGTTTTAGAGTACTTTCTATTTTTAGAATTAGTTAGAATCAAAAGTTATTTTTGGAAAGCTAGTAAGTTGCGTTTATGTAAAAAGGTTTACCCAAATTAGCTTATGTTTTTATGAAAACTTAAGGTAAAGTTGTAAATAATAATAAATAAATTTTTTTATAATAGAAAAAAACTAATTTTAGTAAAAGAAAAGAAAAAGGAAAAGATATTTTAATTAGATTACAACTTGTTTTTGGTAATTATCTTTTAAGGCCTATAAATACAAATCAAACCTAAACCAAATCACATTGATTTTTCCTCTCATTCTCTTGGCCGGTCGAACAACACAAAACAAGAAGAAAACCCCAAAAAATTTTAGGGTTTTGATTTTCAAGATTTAATGTATTGTTTTCTAAATTTTTCAATACAATTGATTTTATTTAACGAAACAATCATTAAGGATGGATTAGGTTATTGTAAATAATCTGTAATTAAGAGGTTTTGATCATCAAAAATCGTTTTAGGGATAATAATTTGGGTTTTGGGTAAGTTAATTAGGGTTAATTATGCTAAATTCGGAATAGAAATCTGGGCAGAATTTTAGGTCATCTTGCGAGAGCCATATCTCGGTCATACGGATAGCTTTTATTGATTTTCTTGAGCCTAAAATTAACTACAGAGAGTCTACTTTCCAACCCAAGTGGTTTCATGAATTAAAAGTGAGTGGAAGTTAGTCAAATTAATCAAACAAGATTCGTTGTCAAAACTGAGTTTTCGGGGCAGATTCTGAGTTGTGTTTGTGAGGTCAAAAACCATATCAAAACGTCTTTTTAATTAATGGGCTTGCTACTGTAGCAAGTTCATGATGTTTATGATTTTCTAGAATTTTTGTAGAATTTTCCTAAGTGTTTAAATGGGTCTGCTCAAGCTAAACTTTTTGAAGGTCGAATCAGGTCAAATTCTAGACACTTTGTGATGTTGAATTTTTATAAAATGGTTACACTCACTATTATTTTTATCCAAAAATCATAGAAGCTCACAACTCATTAGGGAGCTATGGGATGTGAGAAGAAGAACCAATTAGGTGTTTAAGTATTTTATTTAGAGTCATCTTGTGACTATAAAAACTGAGTAAAAAGCAGAAAGTTAAGAAGTAAAGTTTGTGAGGTAATTTGAGGTTAGCAAGTATGAGGAGTATATAGAAGAGTTGAATCAAGATAGGATATAGAGTATCTATCGTTGTGATTGTTTGTAACAACCGGCAATTTTTGAAATTTTAAATTACTACATTTCTCTTTGACTTTTTAGGTCGGACTTGACTTTTTGACTTTTTGACCTTTTACGGTCACATAATAACGATTACCGCGTAGCCGGTAAATTTTTGAAACATATTTAAATAGTAAATCATATTTATATCATTTACACGTTTATTTTTCCAACTTATTTGAAACAAAAACGAGAAGACATCTCGCAAATTTTGAAAACCGCGTACAACGCATACCGACACGAAAATAATTTAATTATATTAAATTATCACTTTTTATTAAATAAAAGTATTTAACACACTATTTATCATGTTTGTAACATTTCTCATTTCAGGTCATTTACGACTTCAATTATTCTATTTATTTATTTTTAGAGTTTTGCACGTTTACTTTTAATTATTATCGTATAGTTAAATCGCGTAAACTAAAAATTAACATTCAACGTAAACAGACACCAAACAAATTAAAGTTTACATCAAGCAAATGTTATATTATTATTAGGAGTATAATTTATAACTTTTTGTAATTTATTTTTGTTGGTTACGTAAAACGCTTACGTTTCGCAATAAATTACATTCGGGCATACCCGGAAGTACCTATACCTATCTATACTCAAACAAATACCCACTTTTATACCCAATACCCAAAATTAACTTATTTTATCTAGTTATAACTCCCTAAAACCGGACCTAAGTGTTTGCACAAGAAATAAATACAAAACACCCCACTAACTCTTCCATTTTATATCATAAACCTTACATGAATGTACCTTAAACACATGTATCTAGAAATTGG
The DNA here is from genome assembly GCA_026074375.1 of Tanacetum coccineum. Lineage (NCBI taxonomy): Eukaryota > Viridiplantae > Streptophyta > Magnoliopsida > Asterales > Asteraceae > Tanacetum > Tanacetum coccineum. The sequence continues at coordinate 14,938 of BQNB010046039.1, read as the reverse complement.
CTTGTCAAAGAGTACCTTTTCCCCCCGAACCGTGATATGTGTTTTTAAGTGTCGAACTATATGATTGCTATGTGATATGATTTGTGGTAAGACATGCGTATGTGAAGATGGCATTGTCCTAGTTTAGAATTGTGGAAAGGTATGTGTATGTGAGGAAGACATAACCTAGTGTGTAACCTGGATAGACTTAGCTAGTCAAGTTGGTTAGTCATGGAAAAGATGCAAATAACCTTTTTGATGTATGAACCCTAATGCGTTTTAAGTTTCGAACTATGATGATTTTGTTTTGATGCTAATTTGCTATAACTTGTTTATGAAGTATGTTAAGGCATGAGTCCTGAGAAGACTGAGCATGGCCTATTGTGGTTCAGGAAATGTGTAATGTAGAAGATGAAAAATGACCTTGTGGGTGACCTGTATCGGAAATTACCTAGCTAGTCCAGTGGTCGGTCCTGCGCGGAGACTAAGTGAGTATTAGGACGGCGGGGTACGATCCACCCCAGATTATTGTGAGTATTGAGACGGCGGGGTACGATCAACCCCAGAGTTATTTGTAAATTGATGGTTATGATAGAATAGCCATGCATATATGTTTGTTTTTTATCGATCGCGGTGTCATATGTGTGTCTTAAACCTGTAACTCTTAACAACAATTTTGTTGACGTTTTAAGCATCATTTTCAGGTGTGCTAAAGTGATGATAGAAGCGCTAGAGAGAGAGGGATTAGAAAGACCATAGGCTTGCATTGCGGAATCTATGTTCATTGTTTTTCTTTTGGTTGGTTGCACTATATGAATTTGGATGTTTGTTTTGGGCGTTGTCATAACACGCTTCGAACCTTGAAGTTATTTGAATGTCATTTTTAGTTTTCTCTATTTTGACGCCTTGTGTTGTGATGATGCCTATTGATCATGCCTTGATTCCGCCTTGGCGGGGTGTGACACCAATAACTTTAGTGAAGAAAATGTTATTGGATATGGTGGTTTTGGTAAGGATAAAGATCCTTTCATGTTCAAAATGAACATGAGAGGTAATGTTCAATTTATGTGAGTGGATATCTAGAATAAAATACAATATAAGTCTTACAATGATGGCCCACTTTTTTTCTTCTCCTCGCAATAACCTCAACATTACCTCTCATGTTCATTTTGAACATGAGAGGATCTTTATCCTTTTGGTAATGTCTAGAAGGGGGAATTGTCTCACTCTCACTCCAATGGGAAAAACTGTTGGAATATGGTAGTTGGTTTCGCGTTGTATACGTTAGAAATGCGTGAGCCTATTGGGGGCACACACGTTAAAATACGAAGAGTATGTTTTACTTCACGAAATAATGATTTGAATAGTCGTTAGTTACCGTTACTTTTAATAACTAACGTAACGGACATTCAAATTTGAAACCAAGGGACTAAATTGGATGAAACCCGAACCTTGAGGGTGCCCTATTGATGGCCGGCCCCTAGGTGGTTCTAGAAGGGTTTCATGGAGCCAATTTTGGAGATGAGGTAATTGTATTGTGATAAGTATAGGATTAGAGGTTATCTTGTTCTACAAGAACTAGGGTTGGGAACCTATATAAAACCCCACCCTAGACCTCATAATCATTCATTCACAATACCTAAAAACTCATTAAAGGTTTTACTTGCTCCTCCTCTCCAAAAACAGTCGACCGAAATCCTCAAGGGATTTTCAGTTCTTCATTCCCAGCCGAATTCGATCAAAACCCTTTAAGGGTTTTCGGTTCTCACTTGTTGTCCTAGCTCAACGATTCAAGTTCTACACGTGGTGTTAGTTTGGTGTTCTCCTAGCTCGACAATACATATAACCCAACTTAGGTTTTTAGGTTTTGGTTTTAAACCATAACCGAATTTTGGTTATTATGGTTTACTTGGTTTTTGGTTCAAGCTCAAAGGGCGCGTTTGGATTTCAGTTATAACACAAGGGTGGTTGGTTCGTGAATAACTAGACTAGCAATCTAGGCATACTCGGTTGACATGTTTGTGTGAGCAACCGTAGATGTAATAATCTAACCACTTACTTATTTTCAAGATTAATTGCAAGAGGTATGTATACTACTCTTTTATGTGTTAATTCTTATGCTAAAACTAGATCCATTCCGCTGCATTACTCGTAGTTAATGGTTTAACTAGTTCTTTAATCCCAACAAAAACATGGTTGCTTTAAAGCGCCTCGATCGTAGACGTGGTCAAGGAGACCGTGAGTTTCATAAAGAAGTGAGAATGCTTTCATGTTACAGACATGAAAATATTATATCTTTCCTGGTTTCAGCAGCGGACGGGATGAGATGATACTTGTCTATGAGTATGCATCTCGTGGAAGTCTTTACGGGCATTTAAAAGATATCAATCTCACATGGACACAACAATTGAAGATATGTCTTGATGCTGCCAAGGGACTAAGCTACCTCCATGATCCTAGAGACACATACCAAAGACTTATCCATTGTGATATTAAAAGTGCCAACATCCTACTCGATGACAATTTCAATGCTAAAGTTGCTGATTTTAGGATATCAAAAATAGGCCTAGCTAATCAGCAGAATTCAATTCTTGTCACCAGAGCCTCAGGTACCCATGGATACTGTGATCCTGTGTTTATGGAGACATACACCCTCACAAAAGAGTCAGACGTATACTCTTTTAGGGTGGTCTTATTCGAAGTCTTGTGTGGGAAACTATGCATTGAATATAGCAAGGGTCAGATAAAGGCAATTCATGTGCCTATGTGGAAACAAAGCTATGAACGGAAGCAATTAAACAGGATTGTTTAGAGAAATTTACAAACATTGCATATAAATGTTTAAAGAGATTCTGGGAAGAACGACCAGCGATGTCTCTTGTTGTTGAAAAACTTCAGAGGAGCTTCACGATAGTAGACTTCCAAAGGAGTATGAAGAGATAGTTAAGGCTGCAGTACCTCCTTTGAATTATGAATCCTTATATGAACTGAAAGTGCTTCTCACTGAAGGGTTCCACGTTAATGAGGGCAAAACGGTAATACGCGCCATCTCTTTTGATCTTTGTATTAATATATATTTTGACAAATGGTTATATAAAGCTAGAGAAATTTTACTATGTGGAATTTCACATTTCACATTACAAATATATAGAAATAGGCAGTGTGAAAATGTTTTTTTTTTCTTTGTTATGTGAAAGAATAGGTTCTTCCTACACGCCAACCTTGTGAAAAGGGAAGGTTTTATCGGGTTTGAGTTTGTGTGACGGTGAGTTCAAACCCCGTGAATTAGTGGGCCAAAAAGTAAGAAACCATGATTAAAAAAAAGAATAGGTTCTTCCTCGTTTAATGAATATAATTTATATTTAGAAAAACATTTTCAATGTCATATTCGGCTAGATTAAACATTGTTACCCACTAGACTTGGGCCCAGGGGCGGAACTATTTGAAACATATGGGGGGGCTGTGCCCTCCATAACTAGCCTAATATTAAGAGATTTTAATGGAATTTTTTTTACACTTTTGGGCTTGCCCTCCACTAAAGTTTGGACTTGCCCCCCACTAAGGCTTAAGTCCAGAATTCTAAATATAATAAATCCATATCTCTAATCACTTATAATCATATATATCAAAATTTGGTACGAAGTACAATCAGTCATCCAACCACAAATCACAATTCACAACTCAAGATCTTTCCCAAAATCAAACGCCCTTAAAATTTTCCCTAAAATTTCACAACTCATTGATCAACAATTGCATCTTTTGAGTGTGGTAAGTGTTAACCCTAAGTCCTTAACATCAATTTTAATTTCGTGAATTATATAATTGTTTTGTGTTATAAATTACAAATTGTGCTATTGTTAGTTTGAGTTACTTTATTAGATAAAAATACATAGATTGGGGAAATCATTTTTATTTTGTGTTAGAAGTTAGAACAATGGTTTCTTGTCCTTTGCCCAATTGCCCAGTAGATAAATTGTTATACTATGCAGTAGCTATGTTTAATTTTGTTACTTATACTTAGTTCAAGTTTAGTGCTTACGTTATTTTGCGGAAAATGTCTAGTAAACGAATGTATCTGCTTAATACTTCAGTGGCTTCACACTTTTACTTTGCTTTGTTTAATTGTGTGTTACTTTTATTATATCTGACTTTTACTTTGTCCTTTGTTTAGTTGATAAACTCATAAACAATGGATTTGTTTGTGTTATATGGAAGCATACTATAAATATGGAAGCATACTATAAAAGAAAAACACCATCTTCATCAACGTCGAATCATGTTAGCAGAGAACCTACGCGGGAAAAGCCTAGTACGCAACCTATTAATGTGACCGACTTGAATGATCTTCCTTGGGATCCTATTGATAGACCAAGAATTTCGCAATATAACGTAAATCAAAGAGATGACATACGGCGAAAATATTGGGAGCGTAAACCTTGTCAACCACGTGCTCATGATTTCAAAAGAACAATTATCGGGAACAAATTAAGGCGTTTTCTCCCAAGTTGGTTTGATCTATATGGTAATTGGTTAGAGTATAGTGTAAAGGCAGAGAAAGCATTTTGCTTATGTTGTTACTTATTTAGAGATGATATCGAGCACCGAGGTGGGAATGAGGCATTTGTAACACAAGGCTTTAATGGTTGGAACAAAACAGAGAGATTTATTCGTCATGTGGGTGATTTTAATAGTTTCCACAATCGAGCATTAGAAAAATGTGAAGCTCTAATGTGTCAAAACCAGTCAGTTGCTGTTGCATTCAATAGGCGAACTGAACAAGAGAAGAGGGATTACCGTATCAGATTACATGTTTCGGTTATTGCTGCCAGATATTGCTTGAACGGTGAATTGTCATTCCGTGGCCATGATGAAAACGTAACTTCTCTTTATAGAGGAAACTATTTAGAATTGGTAAAGTTGATCGGAATTGTAGATAAGAATATCGGCGAAGTGTTAAAAAGGGCACCGAAGAACTGTCAATTATTGTCTCCAAAGATTCAAAAAGAAATTGCTACTTGCTTTGAAGCCGAAGTACTTGAAATCATTTTTAAAGAAATTGGCGATGACGTGTTTGCATTGTTAGTTGACGAGTCTAGTGATGTAACCAAAAAAGAACAAATGGCAATTGTTTTTCGATATGTCAACAAAAATGGACTAGTGAAAGAGAGCTTAGTCGGTATAATTAAGGTGAAAGAGACGTCCTCTGCATATCTCAAATCTTCCATTGATAAATTTTTTGCTAAAAATCATTTGAGCCTGAAACAACTTAGAGGTCAAGGTTATGATGGAGCTAGTAACATGTGTGGCGAATTCAATGGTTTAAAGGCTAAAATATTGGAAGAAAATAACTCGGCATATTATGTGCATTGTTTTGCTCATCAACTTCAATTAGTAGTTGTTGCCGTTGCAAGAAAACACTTAGGTGTTGTGGACTTCTTTGATAAGTTATCCCTTGTGACAAATGTTGTTTGTGCTTCTTGCAAAAGAAAAGATATATTGATAGAATGTGAAAAGGTGAGAGTGGAAAAAGCAATTGGTAATGGTGAAGTTGAAACCTGATGTGGTAAAAACCAAGAGCTTTCTCTTATACGAGCCGGGGATACAAGATGGAATTCTCACTACAAAACAATTTTGCGTTTGATTGATATGCTTCCATCTGTTATAAAGGTTCTTGAATTTGTAGAAAACAAAGGAAATAATGGTTCCACCCAAAATCAAGCAAGTGGTATCCTGGTTTATTTTGAATCGTTTGATTTTGTGTTCTATTTGCATTTGATGAAATACATTTTGGGTCTAACAAATATATTGTCACAAGCTTTACAGAAAAGAGATCAAGATGTCGTGGAAGCGGTTTCATTGGTCGAATCAGCAAAGGAGCAACTGAAAGACTTTAGGGTAAACGGTTTCGTTCCACTTTTAACTAAAATATCTTCATTTTGCGATAAACATAATATTAAAGTGTTGAACATGGATGAAGTATATGTTAATCCAAGTGGTGGGAGACGAAGGGTCAATATTACTAATCGATATTTCTTTGAGGTTGAATGTTTTAACACGGTTGTGGATATGCAAATTCAAGAGTTTAGTGATCGTTTTAGTGAGGCGAGTACTGAATTACTTACAAATGTGGCTTGTTTGAATCCACTTAATTCATTTGCTCAATTCGACATATCAAAGTTAGTGAGGTTGAGTGAGTTGTACCCAAATGATTTTGATAGCGTTCAAAGGATGGAACTTGAGTGTCAACTGAATTTGTATTATGCCAATGTGACAAAAGATAATAGTTTTTGCGACTTAAATAGTATCGCCCACCTTGCTACAATGATGGTGAAGAAAAGAAAACACATTTCTTATCCGTTGGTGTATCGGTTATTAAAGTTAGCTTTGATTTTGCCCGTTGCAACCGCAAGTGTAGAAAGATGTTTTTCTGCAATGAAGATTATAAAGTCTGATCTGCGGAATTGAATTGGTGAAGGCTTCCTAAACTCTTGTGTTATATCTGCTGTAGAAAAAGAAGTGCTTGCAAATGTTAAAGATGAAGATGTAATGAAGCGGTTCCAAAATATGACAGATCGTCGTGGAGAAATGTAGATTATGGTAAGATAGCTTCTATTCTTGTTATTTTTATTCTTTATTTTTGGTCAAACAAGATGTTCTTTGATGACAAATATAACTTTTTGCTGTTGCGGGTTTTACTCGATCGAATAAATGGTTAATAGAAGTATGTTTTCGGCTATTTTGCACACTAGAAGCTGAAATTTATTGTTGTAATATCAGGTTGCTTTGTTGCTCGTTTGGGATGTTGTTTTACCATAGTAAAAGCTGTTTTTTGGACATCCTAGGCTGTTTTGAAGCTCTTTCTCAACAATATAACATCATAAGTTGTTTTGAAGCTCTTTCTTAAGCTGTCATTTCTGTTTTAGCACAACGGCATTTGTAAAGGTAATATTTTTTTGCCCCCCGTCTTTCAAATTCCTGGTTCTGCCACTGCTTGGGCCCAATTCCCTTAACCCAAATCTAAAAGGCCTGACCCAATTTATTCCCTTATTCTCATATTGTAAACCCAATATATAATATAACTAATTCTGAATTTAATTTTGAATTAGACGTGTAGCTGTGATTGTCTGTAAATGAGAAGGGGGGACACTTTGAAAGGATTTACATTGAATCGTGTCTCCATCCCGATCAGTTCATAGCTACGAATATTTGTGGTCAACCCTATCTAAAACATCTGTCTGCTGACATCGTTAATTCAAGGTGACTTATCCTATTCCTATCCCTTTTACAGTAACTTTATTATTATTTAGTTTTTCATTCTTTAATTAATTGCTGCCTTATTTCTTCTTTATGCAGATTTCCAGGTGGGCGATGTTACCATTATGATGATGAATTCATAGCATGTGTGAGAAGTCAATACGTGACACCTCAAATATCATACACGCTCAACCTTGTCTTTCTATATGAACTTGAATGGGAAGTCAATTCATATAACCCCTTGAGATACAAAATAGAAGGGGAGGATGAGGAAAAAGTTTTCATAATTTACCCTTTTACTCATATGAGTGAAGATGGATGGCTCATTGTTCCAATTTATCAGTTTACAAGCCAACACAAAACTGCAGACCTTCAATTTGAGTTTCAATACCGTCTTACCCGTCTACTAGTCACTGGCATCGAGTTCCAGCCATCTTAAAAGAAAGTAAGCACTTTATTGTCAATGGTTATGCTTTTAAACACAACATGCATCTTTATAAAGTTTATAATTGTTAGTACAAAATAAGTGTCGGGCTTAAAATAGGGCTCAAATCCTTCGTTGGGCCGAGCCTTCGAATGATTTGGGTATCAGATCTTGTACTAGAGCAAGAGAGGTGAGATGATTTCCTGCACAATTAAATGAAAACCGTTAGCTTTACCGTAGGGACGAACCCCACGATTAGACTCCGGTGTGAGAGTAAGTAAACATGTAGAGAGAGAAAGTGTGTGTATGTAGAGTGAGAAAATCATACTGTTCATTGTGTCAGGGGGTCCCTTTTATAAGCGAGTGAAATATTAGGGTTTCTTAATATTTCGTTTGTTTTGTTAGTGGTCGGAGCGGGTCCCTTGTCGGGCAAGGTTCCAAAGTAATCGTGTGTACGGATGCATGTGTTTTCCGCGGACGGAAGTAGCCTATAGTTAGGTTCGTGTCCGTTTTGCTGTGTCCGGGCCGTTACCAGTGCAGGACTGGGTTTAGTTTCGGCCCATGACTGCTAAGTTAGGCCCAAAAGCCCAAGTGGCAGTGTGACCCAAGCCCGGAGGCTTAGTATACCTACTATACGTCATCAAGTCCCCCAGTCTAGTATGATATTGCATGCGGACCATGTCCCGCGTGCAGTGATCAGTGCTAGACTTCAGGTTTATTGCTAATGATTTGCCGCCTTCCGTGGTCATGTGTCTTCTCCGCGAAGCTTTCTTATCAAGTTGGTGATGTTTAGGTGACATGGACCGATGTTGTCCTTTTATCTTCTGACTGATGTGACGTATTTACAACTTTTTTAACTGTTTTGTAGGCGAACCCCAACCATTGATCACGTGAGTGGGTTACACGTGTCATCATCTGGCTGTGGGTAGATATAAATACACAGAGGGTATAAATACCCCCTCCTATTTTTACCGTTTCCTTTTCCACAACTTTACTTTCCACCATTGTTGATTTCTTCAAGCTTTTCATCTTTATCATACGTCCGCACCTCATTTTCTTTCTTTTTTAAGGTTCTTCAGACTTCAGGTTTGCATTTTTCCTCATTCAACCTCCCAAATGGCTAACTTTGCTGCTAAATATTCTATTATGACCCAAGAAATGGTAGATAGCTTTTGCGACAACTTTTATATTCCGACTGAGGTTCATCCCACTGCCCCAGGGCGTGGTAAAACCATTACCCAGTTTCCAGTTGGTAAAATAGTTGTATATAGTAGGATTTTTGATGTTTGCGGCTATAGGATTCCATTTACAATTTTTTTATGGCCATTCTTAAATACTTCCGTGTTCATATTTCTCAATTGTCGCTTTTTGGTGCAGCCCGGGTGTCTCATTTTGAAGTTCTGACGCGCGTACTTAACCTTTCACCGTCAGTGACCGTGTTCCGCGCCTTCTACACCCGTTCGTATAGCGATGGGTTGTTTTGTTTTTCTAAGCCTTCCACCTCGGCTCCATCTTGCTTTCCAAAACCTCCGGATTCCATTAAAAATTGGCCCTTTCCGCCGGTATTCCAGTAAGATGAGGCACCGAATCCTTTTCTGGTACCGGTGGTAAAACTCTTGTCGGTCTGGAACAAATTAGGCTAGTAGGTTCTCATTTGCCGGACCGAGAACAACTTGCCTTTCAATTCGTTGCCCCTTCTTCTTAGGAAAGCGAAGGTTTTTTGGATTCTTCTGCCAAAACGAACCTCCGGATCCATACTACTGTGGAGAGGTATATATACATATCCTTAAGTGCCAACTGAATTTCCGAACCTTTTCTTAACATTAATTTTTTGTTTATCTTTACAGCTCTAGTACTTTGGGTATTCTGGTAGATACTACTGCTGCCGCCATAACTTCCACCAGGGCTGCTGTGACTAATTTTGCAACGGATGTTAATCCGGACTTGGCCGGTCCTTCCCAGCCTGAGGGATCGGAGGGATCTGGTGACTATTTTTATGAGCCTCCTACTTTGGACCCTTCCGAGGCGAAGCGTTGGTATGTCTCTAGGTGGAACATTACCAACGATTCACTGTTGGACGATGGTTTTTCTTGCCGCACCTTAGTTGATCGCGTTGCTCCCCCTTCCTTCTTCTCTGCTCTCTGTACTATGGACTACAATCAATTGTATACGGAGTTTAACGTAGGGGCAGCGCGGTAAGTGTGTCTTGGGGCGGAGGTGAGGTCCCGTGCGAAGCATGAACTGGAGCTTAAGGAAAAGCTCAGAGCTAAATATGTTGCACGTGGTAGGTTGCTGGAGGAGAAAGATTTAGAGATTCTCATGTTGAAGTCTCAACTGGCGGAGAAGGAGGCGGAAGCCGCGGAGGTTATCCGCCTTCGTGATCAAGTTTCTTCATTGTCCGAAGAGAAATCCGCTTTGACTGTGGAGGTGTCGGTACTCAAGGTGACTGTCACTCAGAAGGATCATGACATCTCCTTGCTTAACTCTCATGCCGCTTGCCTCGCGTCCACCCTGGATGATGCTAAGGTAGCATGTGCCAAGGCCGGGGACAAGATTACTTCCCTGACGTCTGAGCGAGATAGGCTCGCCTTTGAGGTATGTCCATACCTTTTATTCCGCATGTATTTTTGTGTGTGTGTGTATGTTTTTTTTTAAGTTTTCTTGTTTTTGTAGGTTTCTTCTCTGCATGCTAGTTTTCAGGATTTTAAGGAAAGAATGGAGATTCAGCAGGAAGAGCAGGCCCAGGAGCTGTTCAACCGTGTGGCCGAGCTTGAGGCGCACGTAATGGATATCTCCGGCCGTCTGGAGGGGAATTTTATCCTGCCTACTTGACTACTTTGGCCGGAAAAAGGTGGCTTCTGACTCATGGGATACAACTTGCTTTCCTTAAATGTTTAAAATCTCTGGAGTATCAGGGCACTCTGGGTCACGCTTTGGGCCGGGCTGTTGACTTTGGCTTGCAGGAAGGCTTAGAGGCCGGTTATAAGCATGGGACTGCCAGGAGAAATCTTTTAGTGGTTGATGCTTACAACCCGGAAGCTGCCAAAGCAAGTTATATTGACGCGGTTAAGGCCCTTGAAGACGTAGACTTCCCCTTGGTGAATTTGTTGAAGTCCAAGAAGGATGCCGGGATGGATGAGGTCCTGGATTGCTTCCTACTGGACGGAGCTCTTGCTGGCCTTCCAGAGGCTGCTTGCTTACAGCCGTGCATTGAGCAGCTCTCCATTCCTATTTATCATGAGGGTGATAAAACAGCTGTCGGGGAGACTTCCATGTCCTTTTCTTTAATGAATGTCCATGCCCGTGCTGCGGGGGCAAAGAAGCATGTTGCAGCTCTCCGCCAACTGATGATGGAGATAGTCTCTGCTCCACTATCTTCCCAGACTTGGGTGGGTGAGGCTAGTACTTCCGTGGCCCCTTTCTTCGTAGGGGATTATGATGAAAAAGACACGGATGAAGCCCTGGCAAGCGCTGTTGCCGCCCCCAAACTTAAGACTTGTCGCTTTTAGCTTTATGTTTTCTCTTTTTGTAGGTCGTGGCCGTGTGTGACTATTTCTGTTTGCGGCTTTTATGTAATGTGAACGTGTGCTTTTTTACCGCGGCCGTATGTTGGCCTTTTTGTTGTGGTTTCTAGCTTATCATGTTAGCACGTACTTGGGCAGATACTGGCGCGTCCGTCCCATAACACGGATATTTTTCGCAAATGTTATGATATTGCTACCTTTTTATTGTTACTGTTGTACGTTCGTGATAGATAGTCTTATGAATATTTATGGGTTATTCTCCCGGTGCCAGGTTTGCAATACCTCTTACGCACCTGAGCTAATTTTGAGGTTGCTCAACCTTCATTATACGGGATAATATAATTGTAGAGCATAGCTCCTTGTGTGCGCGTCTTAACAATTGAAATAACTTTGCAAAGTGAAAATAATTTTAGGACTTATAACTTGTGAGGGTAGCTAATACTCACTTTTTCATTAAGATTCAAAAGACATTAAAAAGAAACAAAAATTGAAATATTGCCCTTCGGAGCATCATACGTGCTGGGCAGGTGCTTACACTTCATGTATATAACATTTTTTGAGATTACAGATGTTCCACGTTCGCGGAAGTTCATTTCCTTCGCGGTCTTTGAGCTTGTATGCTCCCTTTCCTAATGATTCTGGGGCTTCATACGGTCCTTCCCATTTAGGCCCAAGTTTACCTCCGTCCTTGGCGTGGCTTGCATCATTGCTGCGGTAGACCATGTCCCCTGGTTTGAAGCTTGTGCCACGGACTTTAGAGTTGTAGTATTGTTCCATTTTAGCCTTGCTTTTCGCATCTTGTATTGCTGCTTGCTCTCTTTTTTTCTCTATGAGGTCCAAATTTATTTCCAAGGCTTCGTCATTCTTTATTAAGTCTACTTCCGCAGTCCAGAGTGTTGGCATGCCTATTTCCGCTGGTATGACTGCTTCCGTGCCGTATGTTAGTGAAAACGGTGTCTCTCCATTGCTTGATTTGATCATGGTGCGGTGTGCCCATAGGACGTGTGAGAGTTCTCCTATCCAATCCTTGCTTCTTTCATCCAATCGAGCTTTGATTCCTTCTCCCAAACTTCTGTTTGCTCTTTCGACCAAGCCATTTGTTTGTGGATGCTTCACGGAGGCGAAACACTGGCGGATACATAGTTTTTCACACCAGTCTTTGAATGGGTTGTCACGAAACTGTTTTCCATTATCCGATACAATCTCCCCTGGTAGTCCGAATCTGCAGACAATGTTGTCCCATACGAATTTCTTCACTTGATTACCCGTGATAGTCGCGACGGGCTTTGCCTCAATCCATTTGGTAAAGTAGTCAATGGCTACAATCAAGAACTTGACTTTGCCTGGACCTTCCGGGAAGGGTCCGGCTATGTCGATCCCCCATTTGTAGAATGGCCACGGAGACGTGATGGGGGTTAAGTTCTGTTGCGGATTTCTTGGAATGGGGCGATGGACTTGGCAGTCATTGCATTCCCTTATTAGTTTCCGCGCATCTGTGTGCATTGTTGGCCAGTAATATCCTGTCCGGATAGCCTTAGCGACCACGGATCTAGGACCGGAGTGCATGCTGCAGGATCCTTCGTGTATTTCTCTAAGGACGTAGTTTGCTTGAAGTGGTCCGACACACCGGAGCCATGGTCCCGAGAAAGATTTATTGTATAAAGTTCCATTGATCACGGCATACCTGGATGCCTTGCGATGTACGGCCCTTGCTTTCTTTTTGTCTTTCGGAAGGATTTCCTTTGTGAGGTACTCGCATATAGGTGTCATCCATGTGTGTCCTTCCTCCTCCACTATAGCGAGGACTTCCTTCTCATTTATAGATTTTTCATTTAGTTCCTCCACAAGTACTTGCTTGCTAAGATGTGCGAAGCTTGTAGATGTAATCTTGCTTAGGGCATCCGCCTTCTTGTTCACGCTCCGCGGTACTTGCTTGATGGAAAATTCTTTGAAGTTACTTGTGAGTGTTTTTACCTTTTCCAAGTACTGAACCATACCTGACTCCTTTGCAACGTAGGAGCCATTGACCTGGTTGACTACAAGCCGTGAGTCTACGTTTGCTTGAAGGTTTTTTAAACCCATTTGTTCTGCGATCCGGAGACCGGCTATTAATGCTTCATACTCAGCTTCGTTGTTGGTGGCCTCGAACCTAAACCACATGGCATATGTGAATTCAACCCCTTCCGGATTTGTTAGTATCAGCCCGGCTCTGGAACCATCTATACTGGATGACCCATCTGTGAACAAAATCCAAGGTTTCGGTAGTTCTTCTGGTTCTGCCATGAGTTCATCCGGGGATTCTTCCTCCGGTCGTTCCACGATAAAATCCGCCAATATTTGTCCTTTGATCGATATCTTTGGCCTGTATTGGATTTCATATCCTTCTAGCTCAAATTTCCACTTTAGCATCCTTCTGGTGGTTTCTGAGTTTGACAGCAGTTGCTTTATCGGCTGATCTGTGATTACGACAATTGTGTGTGCCTGGAAGTATCTTTTCAGCCGCCTGCTTACGCTGAGCAAGGCTAACACCTGTTTTTCCATGGGGGTATAGTTGATCTCTGGCCCTCGTAGGGCGCGGCTCACAAAGTACACTGGCATTTGCTTGCCCTCCCTTTCAGTCATTAAGATTGCACTGATAGCTTCCTTGGTGTAGCTCATCCCTTTCCTTTGGTGCGGTCAGCATTGGGAGATCCGAGATGAGTTTCTTCATCTATCTGAAGGCTACTTTGGCTTCCTGAGTCCATTGGAAATCGCTCTTCTTTGTGCACTTCTTTAGGGTTTTGAAGAAAGGCAGTGATTTTTCAGCTGATTTTGACAGAAATCTGTTTAAACTTTCTAGTTTCCCGTTCAGCTTTTGTACATCTTTAAGGCATCTCGGGGACGGTAAGCTAGGACCGCGTCTGCTTTGTCTGGACATACTTTCAGCCCGTCAGCGTTTACTTTGTAGCACAAGTACATCCCCTTCTGCATTCCAAAGGTGCATTTTTTTGGATTTAGCTTCATGTTTATTTGCCGGAGAGTTTTGAATGTTTCTGCTATGTCTCGGATAATTTCTTCTTCCGTGTGGCTTTTTATGACCAAGTCGTCGACATATACTTCCAGGTTGCGTTCGATTTGCTTTTGGAATGCCCTGTCTACTAAGCGTTGATAGGTTGCCCCGGCATTCTTTATGCCGAACAGCATCTTTGAGTAACAGAATATCCCTTGGCTCGTGATGAATACTGTTTTTTCTTCATCCTCCTTCGCCATTTTGATTTGGTGGTACCCTTTGTATGCGTCCAGGAAGCACTTGAAAGGGTATCCGCAGAGAGACTCTACTTTCCAATCTATCTCCGGCAGGGGATAACCATCCTGAGGACATGCTTTGTTTAGATCTTTGAAATCCACACACATTCGCCAGCTCCCATCATGTTTCTTGACCATGATCGGGTTAGATAGCCAGCTGTGATAATGGACTTCTTTCATGATTCTGGCATCTATCAATTTTTCCACTTCCTCCTGGATTGCTTTATTTCTTTCCGGCGCTTGCCCCCTTTCTTTTGTCTGATAGGTAGGTATCCTTCTCGGACATTTAGGCGGTGCTCCGCTATGTGCCGCGGGACGCCCGTCATGTCTGCTGGCTTCCAGGCAAAGACATCCAGATGGCTTCCAGGAAAAGACAAACCCCTAGCACATAGTTCTTTGCGTCCTTTTTCTGTTAGGGTAGATCCTATGGCTATTGTTTGCTCAGGGTACTCAGGATGAATGGCCACTTTTA